>JAQGDQ010000146.1:69932-357432 GCA_030141605.1 Tubiluchus corallicola
GTCTCTCTCTCTCTCTCTCTCTTTCTTCTCTCTCTCTCTCTCTCTCTCTCTCTCTCTCTCTCTCTCTCTCTCTCTGTGTGTGTGTGTGTTTCCCTGTCTCTCTCTCTTTCTCTCACTCCTTTTTTCTCTCTCTCTCTCTCTCTCTCTCTCTCTCTCTCTCTCTCTCTCTCTCTCTCTCTCTCTCTCTCTCTCTCTCTCTCTGAGCTAACGACCTCTTCGTGTCTATTGTCATTTTAGCTGCTGCTCATAACACGTCGGTTTCTTTAGCATCGTCGTTAATTTATCATGCAAAATGTGATAATTTTTAATTACCTGGTACATGCGCATTAACTAATTAATTATATTAGTAACAATTCTGAGAGGGTGGCTGACCTCGATAACTTATAGTTCTTTCGCCACCCTTTCACCACTAATCAATGATTACTTTTGCACTTTGTAATATTATTGTATGTTGTACAGATTTATAATTCTCTTAGTTATGTATTTTGCTATTTTAAAAATGGTGATAAACTAATAAACTTACTTACTTACTCACTCACTCACTCGCTCGCTCACTTACTTACATTATTGTTCTCTGTGCGACTGTTGAGTCAAAACAAAACTACAGGAACGTTGTCTTATGTGATAGTTTGACTAAAATAAACCAAACAAACACCAAGCTCTTGGGTGGGACATGTTAAATGTTAAAGATCAAAGATCAATGTATATATAATTTTGCGTACGTTATGCACATTTACAGGTATCATAAAATACACGCAATTATAAAATGTATAAACAGTCAAAGACTGTTGTAGGTAATAGCGTTAAACTAAAAAATTTTTAAAAAAATCATTTTTTTCAATAAGTAAATAAAAGAGGTAAAATTTACATATTTACATAGCGTAAAATTAAAATTGAATTACAAAATATGACTTCATAACCACATCGACAATGCATGCGCACAAAACATTTAAAAATGACGTTAACATATGTATTTTTACATTGAGCGTTTTTCATTTCGATTATTTTATGGAACTTTCATTATACTGCTGGTAATATATAGACATAATCATAGCTATTTTATTATTTTTGTAAGGTGACCTCTCATAATTTTTGAGTAGTGTGTTCTTTAATTTCTTTTTGAGATCTCTTAAACTCGTTGAAGATTTTATTTCTTCAGGTGCTGAATTCCAGACATTAATTGTTGCTTTTCATATTCGGTTATGACCTTGTTTTGTGTTTGTCTGAATTTGCTTTATGTTAAGAGTTCTCTTTTTTACGCATTCAGCTTCTATAAAATGTATATAATCATTTTCAAATGATTTGCTTATATTTGTAGATGAACGTAAAGGTATGGCATTGTGTGGTAGAAACGTTTAGCTTTTCCTGTTTGCCGTTGCTGAATTTGGTAAACAAGTATATATTTTAAAGCATTATTTTGCATGAGGTCCAGTTTGTTTAAAAATTTCTTGGTAGATTGATTAGTAGGTGACAACCGTAAGTTAAACGAGGAAGGACCATGGTTTTGTAGATTAATAATATTTTTTATACTCAGTTGGCCTTATTGTTGTTTGAGAAACGAAATACCTTGTCCCATTTTTTGTACAGTGCTATTAACTTGGTTGGCCCATTTTAATTTATTATTCATTTGGCTTCTTTAGATTTACAAAATGTTTGATTAAGCACGTTAGGTGTTAAGCTATCCCTTTTGTATGCTTCATTTTGGGCTTTGCATTAGAAAAACTGTTTTTCGGGGATCATTTGTATGAAACGGAAGTGCAGAATGCATTTCATTTCTTCTGTGTTTTGTTTTAGTGTGTGTACAGGATGTGGGTCTGTGTTATTTGCAGATAGATTGGTATCATCTGTGCATTGCGTCATGCTGCAGTTTTTTTAGAATGTTTGAATATTGCTTACATAAATAATAAATAACAGCGGACCGAGAACTGTGCCTTGTGGCACCGCATTTTTTATTGTTCCCCATTGTGAATATATGTTGTTTTGAAGCTATGGAAACGCCACATAGGTGTTCCAAATATGTGCAGTATACAATGTAAATTATATTTTTATCGAATTCCAGAGGTCTCTCTCTCTCTCTCTCTCTCTCTCTCTCTCTCTCTCTCTCTCTCTCTCTCTCTCTCTGAGCTAACGACCTCTTCGTGTCTGTTATCATCTGGTTTGTGTTCAGATTTTTTATTTGTGCCAAACAGTGTACATTCCTCTGTGGCAGAGAAAACGTTTGTCTTTTGTATGTTCGTATGCATGCTTGCTTGTTTGTTTGCTTGCTTGCTTGTTTCTTTCTTTGTTTACTTGTTTGTTTGTTTGTTTTTTGTATGTATGTTTGTTGTTTTCGTATGTTTGTTTGTTTGTTCACTCCTGCGTTCGTTTGTTCATTTGTTTATTCATTCGTTTATTTATTTTTTGTTTTTTCTTTCCATTCATTTGTTTATTCATTAGCAATACAAACATCTTTCGACTAGCCAGGGTCAACTGGACGAGTGGCCTTGTTAAAAAGATCGACCAAGCACTTGGTAACTGACTAATTCACGAACTTTTGGAATACCTAACAATAGACAAACCCTCTTTTAAACGAACCTTTCCGTAGAATGCGACATGTGTAGAAACCAATACAAACATCCGGACTAGCAGACATGTTAAATTCAACCTAGAGAAGACAGCTCTTCCTCATCAGCCTGAACACGATCATCTCATCTTAACTCTTTATATGATTATAATATTTTAACTAAATTCTTCTAATACTGGCTTAATGCATATTTTTGCTCTTCTCTTTTCATTTGGAACTCTGCATGTTCTCTACTATGAACTAGCTCAATTATAGTGTCTGCAGCATCCGTGATGGAGGGAGTTTTGGTCGTTGTTGGTTGGGGGAATGATATTTGGTTCTGCAGCTGCATTATTGCTACTCCTTCTGCTACCAACATAGTGGCTTTTAGCTGCTGCTCATAACACGTCGTTTCTTTTGCATCGTCGTTATTGTTCTCTGTGCGACTGTTGAGTCAAAACAAAACTACAGGAACGTTGTCTTGTGTGATAGTTTGACTAAAATAAACCAAATAAATACCAAGCTCTTGGGTGACCCTGGGACATGTTAAAGATCAAACGTAAAATGGTTTCAAAAAAGTTGTAATCCAAAACACGTAAAGCAAAATAAGACACAATTAAAGCACCGTGCTGTAATAGTGCGTTTGAGGAAATTTTTGACTAATGCATGATCCTGAAAAAGCGAACGTAATTACATAAAGTCTTACAACAAGACACACATGCATCCGAGTGGGCCCGATTCAAAAAATAAACCCCTATGACACTGCACTAGATCGAGACCTTTTATTTGATATATAGATCGCCGCGTACAATAGAGTAAGAGTTAGAGAATGAATGAAGCTGTGGACAAAGGATCGTGTTGCCGAGTCGTGGAGTATCTGTTTGGAGACTGGCGATGGTGGGCAGGACAGATAGACAGGCAGGCAGGCAGAGGAGGAGGAGGAGAGAGAGAGGGGGGAGAAAGAGAGAGAGAAGGAGATAGACAGAGAGAGAGAGAGAGAGAGAGAGAGAGAGAAAGAAAGAGGGAGAGGGAGAGAGAGAGAGAGAGGGGAGATAGAGAAAGAGAGAGAAAGAGAGAGAGGGAGAGAGAAAGAGAGAGAGAGAGAGAGAGAGAGAGAGAGAGAGAGAGAGAGAGAGAGAGATACGCCTATTTTATAATTCTCAACATTTGCGACGTACAATTACTAAACCGCAGCGTTTTTCTCTTACACAGTAAATTGAATGATACTGAGATACACTTGTGCCTGCAGCAGTTTCTGTAATTTTCTCCACCTTTTATCTGTTTGTTATAAGCCTGTAAGTGGTTTCTCAACTGAAACACGTAAGCAGCTACTCGAATGAGATGAAAACGCTTGCTATCGTATTGTTCACAACGCTTGGGGTGACAGTTACTCTAGTGCTGCCTAACCCAAGTCAAAATCTGCGAAAATTTCAGGTGTTTGATTACAAATTACTTACATGGATAAATATGCTTGTATCCGTCCGCCTCAGGGCATCCATTTATTAAGCTCAAAGAAGTGAACATCCTCAAAGAAGTGAACATTAACAATAGTCGGGTAAAGAAACGAGCAAATGAACAGATAAAAGAAAATGCGAACGAATTAACGAACGAACAAACAGAACTGCAAAATAAACTTCTCAGATAAAACAGATTGAAAGATATAATATGCATACTTGGTCTTTTAATTCTAAGCCTACACTACTCTATACGCACGTGGCGCCAACTGTTAACAAAAATGCAAACATTTACACATTGAAATTTTACATGCTATATATTTTTTATTTATTAGTGCCAAAAATACATACAAGACATACATAGAATATCAATTTTGAAATATACAAAAAACAAGACATATATATAATTTCAATTATGACATATAATGACACATTATAAAAATTATGAAATAAAGTTTATCTAATCTCAGTAATCTAACCTAATCTGACCAAATCTAATAAAGTGTCATTAGACTGTCTTTTGCGTTCATTTCATCTGAAGATTTCAGAAGAATAAATAACAAACAAACGTTTGAAAATCAACAAAATTTGTGGGAAGTAAAAGAGCAAACAGCTTCATTTGCTAAACGTTTTAACGACGATTACTTATCACTTGTCTGGGGAAAATTCTTCCAGATTTAATCGACTAATCTAGATAAAAATCTGCATATCTGTTTTTTATTGTAAATGATGTAAGACCGAACTAATGTAAGACCAAACTAGAAAGGCATAATAATTTTGATAACAGTTTATTGAACATTAATACAAGAGTACGTAATGAATGTATGTGATTAATAATATACAGCACTGGTGGTTTTTTCTCATAAGTGAATTACGCTATGCAATTTTTATAACATGCTGATAGAATCTGCTGTGTTGACTCTACCAGCTACTTGCTACTGCTACTCAGAATCACAATAAAATTATACAACAAATAGCAGATAATAAAGGGCAACTTGTTTCAATACTTTACCAATACATTTACAGTGAATGTTCAAGGAAACTGTGCTGATTAAGTTATTACATAATTACAAATTCAAACTTTCTTTAGTTCTGGTTTCTTGTCTTTTGGGTTTTACAGTTGCGCATCACAGTTGCACAGTTTGGTTTTCATAATTCCAAAATCTTTCCTATAGATATCATTCTGATTAGTCGTGCCTGGCCAGGTGACACTTAGTCAATCATAAGTTACAGAAACACATTGATCGTTCAAGTAAAACTGAGACAACAACGTACTTTGTAATTATTTTTACACGCATCTAAGAATCTTCTTGAATGCTGTTCTAAATTTGCTGTTTGTTGCTGCATATATGAAAGGGTTGACTGCACTGTTTGAAAAGCTCATGCATACTGCTATTTTTTCAGCAATATCTGATATGCACAATGGACAGCTTATGAAGATTGTTGTCATAATTAAGAGTGGACCCCAACAAATGAAAAATGCAACAGTGATTATAGTTAAAGTTTTTGTTGCTTTCATGTCCATCACTCTTGTTCCAGTTTGTCGGTTTTCAGAACCAATTTGCAAGATTTGCTTTCTTGCTGCCCGCCATATTAATGCATACAGTGAGACTATAATTGTTGCTTGTAAACAGGTCAAAATACAGGAAAAAATCGTGGTGCCGTCTACCATTTCTATGCACGCTAAAATAATGCTCGAGAGCCATGTAATGGATAATAGCATTATCAATGTTCTCTTTGTAAAACAAATATTGTATTTGTAAGGATGCAAAATGGCTACATATCTCTCAACAGCAATTAAGCATAAGTGCAGTAAGCTGCAGTTTAGAGCAACCAAGGCAACAACAACAACTATATAGTCTACAACAACCATTGCAACAAAATTTTCTTCAAGGCTTTTACCTAGAACGTTAACACGTCTAACATATATTACAGTGACAAATTCAATTGGTATTGATATCAGTCCAAATAGCAGATCTGTTACAGCAAGTGATACGATCAGTGCATTCGTTCTTGTTTGCAACTGCTCATACTTGTAAATTGCAATTAAGACAAGCAAGTTTCCAACAACTGTAATGATGATCAACCATGCTAAGAATGCTGCAACAGTTAGTATAAACCAATCTTCCTCGTAATTCACTTCGTCAGTTGTGTTTCCTATCAGAGTATCATTTTCGGATGGCATTGTCAGGTGCTGTCATTAAACAGTAACACTAACCTTTACTTTTTTAACTTTTTTTAATTTTTATGTTGAGAAATGCAAATATTTGATGCAACGCATCAGAAAGTCTGCACATCTGGTCTACAGTATCACACCTCTGTTTGCTGCCACATAAGTATGCATTTCATATTATACCCATTCCTAGCAGCTGTTTTTGTGAATAGTTGTCATTAGCAATTATTTCTATTATAAAGCTGTTCATAATTGGTAACAGCAATTTGCCATATTTGCCAACATGGTGTTGGGAAATAGGAGTCAACATGATAGTCACTGTGGATCATTATAGTCTCATAGTCACTATGAACAATAAGATTTTTTTTGGATAGTGCAATGTATGTAGCTCTTTATCCATTGTTTGTCTTCTAGCTCACATACGAAGTATAATGGCAATTGTGGAACGAATTCAACAGATCAAGAGGCAAAAAATAATTGTCATTATAATGCATATTAGGTTTATCAAAGTGCCACTTATATTTGAAATAGGAACAGAAAGCTGCTATAGTAAGCGTTGAGATATCCTCATTCCACAGCTCTTGATCAACTACAATTTGCACAAGAAAAGACTGGATTCTGCAATTGGTTTTCTTTAGTCATCGATAAGCACGTGCAATAAAGTTTGCTAGATTAACGGTTTAAACCAGAACTACAGGACAGTTGTTCCTGCAAACTGTTAGAAACGTAAACTAGTAGGTTACGCCATTTTGCAAACCTGCTTCAGCCAGCAGTACTCACTTTAGCGCAAGTCACTGGCTGTTCGTCAACAAAGCAAGTGTTATATAGCCCGTATTTTTGAAAAAGAATGAACTCATTTGCTGTGAGCTGATAACGCATGGCCCTTGGGGAGGAAAGCATTGTGCGATGAATATTGAACGGTTGGGAAAAATTTCAATTAGCTCTGCTTCTTCTGGAGCCTGTAGGAGATCACGTTGCAATCACGTGACCTCAGTATTAGAACAATTTCTGTCAAGACGTCCGTTGTTTTCAGCAGCAAATAGAATGATGAACGTCGCTGCAGACCTCAGGAAGTTGTACTGTCGATTTTCTGAAACTGTATAAACAGCTCAGCTAAACTCTGTATTGAAATGATTTGAGACAGTATGGCGTCTCAAGATTTTTCAAACCAGTATAGCTAGAAATCGTAGCAACCACGGTTTTTTGGAAATAATTAGTTTATGATTCATTTAAAGGCCTATATAACCCCAACAGACATACAATTTTTTAATGCATTATTAAGATTGCACAAAGAACTCATAGTTATTATTAAACAAAAGACAATTATACATTAAATAACTTGCCTTTTTCTGGCGAACATCGAATGCGTTCTTGGCCAAGTTTCAAGTCTCTGGCACGAGTGAGCGAGAATGACATACGAGGTACAGAAAGCGTCTTTGGTTTACTGCTATTTGTTTACTGATCTTTGGTGACCACATGACTGTACTCATTAAGTTATTCGTCTCCCGCAGAAATGGGCTATTTGCAGAGCTGCACAAAACATATTGCTTATTATTCGAGTTGGCGAGATAGTAGACATCTTGGATTATATTGAACTCGAGTGAAAGTTTTTTCAAGACCAAGTGGATTGTGGACATCGATGGTTGTTTAATTGTCTCCGCCTCTGGTTATTTTCCTAAATGCTGTTTTAAATCTCTTATTTGATGCCGCATATATGATGGAGTTGATTCCGCTGTTGCAATATCCAAATAGCATTATATATCGCATTGCAGTTCTTGAAATGCAGAAGTTGCATCTGGGGTTGATTATGGAAAACACTGTAAACGGTGCAAAGCAAACAACAAATGCAACAGTCACGATGATGAACATTTTCGTCGCTTTCATTTCTGTCACTCTAATGCCCATCTGTTGGTCTTGCTGGTGAATTTGTAAAACCTGTCTTCTTGCAATCCTCCAGATGAGTGAATACACAAGAATCATGAGCAGCATTGGCAAGCATTTCGTTACAACAGCTGAAACGAGTCGTAGCCGATAAATGTCCAGACTTGCTAGGAGGAATGAAGTTACCCACGTTGAACATAATACAACAGCCAATGTTGTCTTTGTGAAGTAAATGCTGTATTTAAAAGGATGCATAACAGCAAAATACCTTTCTGCAGTTATGACACATAAATGTACTATGCCGGAGTCTATAGTCACGATGGCAGTGACTTTTCTGACAGTATAATACACTGGAGGAAGTTGTGTTGTGTATAAGATGGTGGGGATTTTTGAAGGCAATGTTACCAGTCCAATTAACAGGTCAGTGGTAGCTAAGGACACAATGAGTGCATTAACTTTTGTCTGCAGTTGTTCATGCTTGTAAACTGCGATCAAAACTAATGAATTACCAATGATTATAATTATTATTAATAGTAGATGTAAGATTACTAGGATCATTATGCTGGGCAATGTGTTGTTATTCCATAACTCACTGGTAAAATTGTGCGTTGTATTATTATCATCAGCGTCAGGCATTAGGAGCTATAGTCGTGCATTTTAAAGTGCATTTTTGGTGAAGACATTCAATAATTTTTTCTGCAACAAATGTTTCTCATTTGTAAATGTATTTTACACCTTCTCAAGCACAGTGATCGTACCCAGGGTGCTGAGATCCATTGTGAGTCTTCATCTGTATCCGGGGTTCCACAAGGAAGTGTGTTAGGGCCTTTGTTGTTTTTAATGTACATAGACGATATCGACCATAAACTAGTCTCGAAGATATTGATGTTTGTTGATGATGTAAAATTGGCACGATCCGTACTTGATGATCTTTAGAACCAATGACTTCAGCAAGACCTTGGCACGTTAATGAAGTTTTATGCTCAAGATTCCAAATGTAAATCTCTTCATGTTGACGGAAGCACTTGTTTGGCTTGCTGTACATTTAACCTTGATCTTCTGTTGAATGTAGAAACGGAAATTTAGAGTTTTATCCGATAGTACACAGAACTTCTGTAATCACATTGTGAACAAAAACTGAGGCCTGACAGCCAAAACGTTTATGCCAGCACAAGAGTTATGTTTCTACACTACAAGAAACTGGTATGTCAACATCTGGAATACCTCAAACAAGTATGGAATCCTCAGTTTATTAAATACACGAATCTACGCGAGACATTACAAGATCGTGCAACAGAACTCAACAGCCTAAACTATGAACAAAAACTAAGAAAGTTGCAACTGTACAGATTCTACTCGCGGCATTTGTGTAATACGCTAAAGATATGAACCAAAATACTTAATATTCCTTTATTGAACATATGAACAGTTTTTCTAACACTTCAGCTTTACGTGTAACAACTATATATGGATCCTGTTCCATGATTGCTCGTTATATGTGCATGCTGTGCTAATAGTAACACTAATCATTATTGTCACCGGGCTTCCTTCATTTGTTTGATAATGGCATCAGCTACTTGTCATTAATGTTGTAATGCTACACCATTAACAAAGCAATGCATTAATGCTAGGTGTTTTATTTAGACATGTTGATGTTCTGTTTCCTCCAATATTTATCCAACTTAAATGTACTTACTGTGCATGCATCATCCATTCATTATAATTATTATTTGTTCAGCCTATACACTTTGTTTTTGTGTATACGTGTCTCAACCAGAACCAATTTGTTTTTTCTTTTTTTACTTTCAGTATGTATTGTAATTTTATTTGTGACAATTTATTACACTGACTGATTTTATCACAAATGATTTGACGTAAATAAGTAATCATTCCGTTAATTTTTCTCTGTATGTTGTGGCATTATTAGTAAATCTATTTGTTTAGTTGTAACGTTTTGTAAAGTCAAAAGAAAACTGGCTATTACTAGTCATTGCATCTGTGCTGAATTTGGAATTCTATACCTCGGAAGTTCAAAAACAAATCTCTTGTAGAAACTCATAGTTGCTCAAGTGGGACCTGCTGGTAAGTTATGGCAGCTTTTCCAGTTAGAACAGGGCCTAAGGACGCTGCCCAGCATTTCTGGGGAATAGCATTAGCAGTAGCTGACTGTGCAAAACAGTCCAAGAAAATCTCAATATCCTCCGTTGTTTCGTCATACATGCGAAACTTGAGACGTTTTATTACGTTAGCAGTCGAGATATTGGGCGTATCCAAGCTTGAGTTAATGGCAGAACCATGAGCAGGGTTTGACTGCGCAGTGTGTGCTGCAGAAAATTCCAACTTTTTCATCTCCAGCTGCATTTCCGCTAATCTACACTCATCTCGCACTTGTTCAGCCCGGAGTTGCTGAAGTAAAAGTAAAACTTGAGCTGGGTTATCTGTTACAGCAGACAAAGCTTCCAAAGAGACGTCTGGCATACTATATCCAGAGGGAGGTGCATGGAGGAGAGACTGTCCAGCCATCGTTGCATCGCGAAACAGCAAAGGGGGCGGAGTATGAGCAGTGGCATCCAAATCAGAACCGTGAGCACTATAGCCTGCAACAGGCGTCCCCATTGTAGGTTTTGTAGTGCCCAAGGGCTTGGGCTTTACGCTTAAATCTCTACTCTCTCCCACCTGTGCATATTTCTGTTGAACAGGCATATCAGTTGGTCCACTAGAACCTGGATCCGCCTCGGGGTCACTTTCAGGGTCTGAAGTTGTGTCCCCCACTTTATCAACTTCCTCAACAGTAGTACGGAGACCTGCGACTTCATAAATTCGTTCCACCAGCTGAGCACTCAGCTGAGTAACTGAGGACTCAAAATCTAGGCCTAATTTTCTGGCAACTTCAAACAAGTCATCTCTTTTCATTTGTGTCAGCTGAGCTAGAGAAACATGCTCCGCCATTAATATTATTATTATTGTTCTATGTTTTAATAGTTGCACTGGAATTGAGCAATAAAAGTATTTATTTATTTACACAGCAGGAGCTGTGATTGCTATATTACAGTCACGCCTCCACACAAGAGCGGCAAAGATCAATCGCTCTGACAATCATTCAAGGTCAACTTCTAACCACTCACGCAGTACCAAGTTACCCTGTTTATGCTATTAAGAATTGACCAACAAGGATAATTTAAACAAAACTAACACTAACAGCGCAGCAATGAAGCCAAATAATGCTGCGATGTTCATTTAGCAGCTTTAAGAAGCAAGCGTCTCATGCCTCCTCCAAATAAAAGTTTTGTGATAAATTATTCTTGACCTGTTTAACGAAAATAAACGTTTTTCTCGACCGAAAGGAAAGTTTTCACTACAGCAATTCAAGCAAGTAGAAATACATTGGGAAGGTAAATTGCAGCTTGAGAGTAAAATATTATATTTGCTTTAACTTTAGCTTACTACTGCAAGCCTACCTAGTATGGCTTCTATACCTTAAAATATCGGAGTAGCGCAGTCAAAACAGACGTTCTGATAACGTTAAAATACTCGCTGAACAGGAAGTGTAAATGAGGTCAGACACAGCAAAAATTCTGACACCACTGTGATAATCCGTTTGGCCTAAAATGCTGTAAATGTGTTTATGTCAGGATGGCAAGATTATCACTACCACACTGATGCTAACACACCATAAATACTTAAAGAAACAGTAAGCTTTATTTGATCTAAGGCTGTGGGTCTCTGGCGAGCTTCCTTAACGTGAGAATCTAACATTATCAGAACAGATAGACAAACGACCAATTAGCTATAAACTCAATATTATTTAACATCAGAAAAACACATTTGAGAATTAATAAACAAAGATATACTACAAATTATAGTTTTAACTACTGTCTTTAATTTTACCAGGGATTTTTAAGTGTACCACAAACACCACAAACTGTACTTATCGTGAGTCTCTGTGCACACGTTGGCTAGCTAGCCTAACCTCGTCACTGTCGCTGTCGACGGCGGCGTGTACTGGAACAGTCTGACGGCAGGCTCACAAACGGTAACTTCAGGGTCAGACAATGAGGTGACAGCAGGCGTGGCATTTACTCCATCAACTGAGGAATGCGCTGTATCAAGTCCGGCGTATCTGAAGGCACTGACAGGAAGACCGACCACAGGCTGATTCTCTGAGAACTACCAATAGTCCATTTCACGACCTGGTCTCCTCCACCATAAACGACAAAGTCTCTAGGGGCTTCCTAAATAATGGACAGCCCAGGATCACAAAGACTGAGTATAACCATTGTAAAAGTACTCTGTTTCTGCTGAGGAAATTCCATCAATAAATGCAATATTGTCCTTTAAACTAAGAACTGATAAAACTCAAATAGAGCAACCATCTTGCAAAGCCACACTTTTTACACCTTGCTCTGTGGCCTCGTTTTTCCAGGTCAAACCTGTTTGCTCTCAGCTGAATGGCTGCATAACAAGTAAAGGTTGGTTCATCACCTAAACCTGACCAATCAAACAGGTTATAAAGAGTAGCAGCTGTGAATGTCCTACTTATCATCACTCAGGATTGGTGGTCAAACTTGCCAAATAAGGAAGTACGCCTGTCAAATTCATGTCCCTGGTTTCTTCCTTTGATGAACAAGTTGACAGTAGATGGCACTACTATAGTAGCCTGTGAGATAACAATTACATAGATAAACAAAATAAACTTTTCACTTAGCACTACAAAAATTAAACTCATTGGCACTACTCTGCTTAACTTAGCAAACAGTTTTTTCTACTAGATCGGATGCCATTTTATATTCACTGTTTTTACATTTTGTGGCTAGTTTCAAGTAAATGATTTTTATTATTTAAAAATGGCACAGTAATGTTACGGATATGGATATATTATGGAAAAAGTTTTTTGCTGTACTGTGGCTGTACTTGTTGAATGGTGCCTCTTCTACTGACTAAATTATTTCAAAGTAACAATTAATAACATTTTGTGCCAATGGCAGCTAGGAGATATTTTTCATGCAATTATATCTTAGTGCATTTAGCTACATCTGATGTATGCCATCTTTGCCACACAGAAGTTCAACGAATCTTCTATGACACTTCAGTTGCTTTTGGCTGGTTGGGCTTGTCTCAGTCAAATCATTTATATTTTGCTTGGTGACTTGCAAAGATTTCATTCTTTGTACTTGTGGTAAAGAGATGTTGGCTGTTTTTCATGCTTTCAGCAAACGAAGTACTGATAATAAAGGCATCATCATCACCACCACCATCATCATCATCATCGTCATAGGCATCACCAGTTATTAGTGTTAGTACTATATCTGAAGAAGAATAGGCAAAGTTGTATTTTATTCTGCAAATGACAGTATATTTTCAAAATGATAACCACGCCCATAATGATCAGAAACAGAAAACAACTCACAGAAGATTAAGCAAACAGTACATATAAAAATACCAATAGGATGATGGTTATGGTTCGTGTACAACCTTATTGTCTTTGTATCTCGGTGCAATTTCCTTGCTTTACCCACCAGTCTTGTATGTTGTATGTTTTTGCTGGTTCACTCGGATTATTCAGTTTTTTGCACAAATAGCAGAAGCTTCGCTTTGCTTTTCTTGCTATGGAATAATTCTGCTTCCAGGCAAAATATCGTGAATAAGCAGTGTCGTTCTTATCCAAATACAAGAGGTATTCGGCAAGTTTTTTAGCTGAATCAAAATCTGCTGTATTGATTACTGAATGTGGTGGGGTTAACTTTGTGTAATCAGCAGCACCTCTCACTACGGGAATCACATTTCTGAACATTAACCTGTTATAAACTTTCTCTGTAATATAGTCACGACAGTAAGAATTTTCAAATGACAAATAAAATTTATAGTCGCGTTTTAACATCTTATCACAATAACGGCCTTTTTTCGGACATGTTAGGTTACCACATTTGCCATATACATCAACAGAGATGTATTTCTGTAACTCTTTGGCATATTCTATTCGCCCAGTATAATCTTTGTTGCAGTCACTTACGAACCAAGCCACTAGTTTTGTCTTTCCTTTAGCGTAATTTTTAACAATCTCAACACGAGGTGAAGGACGTGAGACAACTTCTCCATGGACGCGAGGAAAGTCAGAATCTAGACGATATGTCATCGTCCAGTTAAAAAAGTCATTTAAATGTGACAAATCTGGGATTTTTCCTTTTGTGTTGGGAAACATTCTGATTGGTGTTTCCCACAAAAAGAAAACCCATCTTTGTCCTGGTGGTCGGTAAACAGGGAAAGGAGTAAGATTGCTCTCTTCTGTATTTCTCATGTGCACAACAACCGCATCACTTTCATTCAAGCGAGACTTGTCATTTGTTGTTTCACAATTTCTATCCCACATGTCACACATTTCAAAAGGCTTACTTCCTTTTCCAAAACCAAAAAAATCATCTCTGTGGAACTTATTCCAAAACAAAATTAATTTCCGGGTAGGTGAAACTGTTAGGTTACTAGTGAAGGAAGAATAATAGCTTTCAACTCTTTCTGAAGTCGGGCTAAAACGTCTTGCGTCAAGTAACTGTGGATTTATGGTCCATGAATTATACAAGACAGCCATTGTTAAGGTAAAAATCACACCAGTGACGACAGCAAGTTTTTTCGTACTCATAGTTTTATTGTTCTAACTGTAGGAGATGTGAAAAGATACAAAAGATCCTTCAAGGTGTTTAACAAAACGTACTTGCCTATAAACTAGGTCTTTTAGTCTGGCAGTATCAAGCAACTCCAAAAGTATACAAATAGGCCAATTTTGCCTATGAATCTATGTGCGCGATATCTTTTTACCAACTTTCTGTGATTCTTTCACCAGTAAACACTCCAAGTTTTTACACATATTACACAATTCGCCAGCACGATATTCTTTCACTAGATTCAACAAATTGTAAAGAAGAACAACACCTAAAAATAACAACAACGACAAAAATGATAAGAACCGTGAAAGTCATTTTCGAAGTTGTTGAGTTTAGACACAGAGAAGTATGGTTTAAGAACCTAAAATCTATAATAAATATTTGTACTGCACACAACAGAAAAATGTTTATTGAACTATAGAAACATGAATAGATAACTGCTTCCCTGAACATTGAGTAAAAACTAGAAAGCAAAAACCGTGAGTAAAACCTGTTTCACAGCCAGTATACCACCACTGCTTGACCAGTGACAATAAAAGGTGAATTGCGCCTAAACGGTATAATAGTAGGCCAGTAAAGCCCATTATAGGACAAACAGCGTCAATTACACAAAAGCAAGGAAATGAATGATAATTTTATACTACAGCAAACATTGAGAAGACCGGCTTTGCTGCCATCGCTGGTACCTGATCAGGATTGTTACATTACAACAAACAACAACACCACTGATCAAGACCTACTCGTGAATAATAAACAACATATTAGCACATACGCACAGGTACTACACAAGCAACCAAAACAGATTAGCACCCCAACCACTGGCTCGCCTGCATCAAATTGTGACCCTGAAAAGAAAGAACAATTGAATGAGCTCATTAGTAACGCTGTGCAAAAGTTCTTAAACAATTTTCTGTAATTAAAATTTGTATCTAAGAAGCTCCCGTTGTAGCAAACAAATTTATTTCGAGTTTCCCGACTGAATTTCATTGGTATTGACGGTTTTATGTTCAGTTTAAAAATAACGTTTTTGCTATTTATGCTACTATTTAGTGCCGCCTGTACTTCATATAATGTACCCACTAATGATGAAATGTGTGCATGTTATAGGCCTATCGTCAACATTAGCCTATTGGCAATCAGTCTAACTCTCATAATTTATGTTACTCTTTCTAAGTCACACAATAGCAAATTAATTATGGTGCTGATAAATCTAAGCTTAATAACTTCATATATTTTACTAGTGGACCCATGTTGCCTTAATCCTGATTTTGTGCTTTATAGTCTTGACTTAATAAGTACTGTAATACAGATCTTAATTTATATTTCAAAAATTTTCATATGTGTAAAAGCTAAATGTAATTCCCACAAAATTTTATTTATTGCTTCGATATGCATCTTACAGCTGTACAATGGCAACACCAACTTACCTGAAATATTAGTTTCTCTTGTACTGTCTGGCTTCAAATAGGCATTATCTTTGTTGAGGTGATGGAAATTTCCAACACCTGCCTTTTCCAAATCTGTTAAATTTGTAGCAGGCTCAAGGGATTTATGCTCATGAATATCTGACAATTTTTTGAATTGGATTCTAAAGTTTCTTTTATTCGTGTGTCATCAGCAAAATAAGTAGTGTCACATTCAGACTTGGCCAAAACACGTGTACCTTCACCTTGTAGGTTTTTAAGGATCATGTCTTTGGTAAATAGTACAAATTCTTCATCCATTCCAATCCAGCCTAAAAAATCAATGCAATAGAATCGCAATCACTGCAAACATTGAAAACGTTTCAGTAGAAAAGAAACAACTTTGTGCTGGCACAATCATAAATAGACTCATTTTAATAGGGGTGAGCATCGAACGCTCGAATTCGATTCGAACGAGTTTTTTTAGTTCGAACTCGATTCGAATCCAAAATTATAGATTCGAATAATTCAGCACTTCAATCATATATGTTCTTTATCACTAAAACGATTGAAACATCATGCAATTAGCATAATTTAGCTGTGATTTCTGCACACAATTTTAAAGAAATTACTAGTCGTTTTATTGCAGAACAAAATCTAGTGATATGCATGATCTTTGTAAGACTAATTTTTGCTGGTGGTTCGAAAACTTGTTCGAAAATCTTTCGATCTCAATTCGAATTCGGTTCGAATTCGAAACACTGAAGTTCGGTTCGATTCGAATTCGAAAGTCACAAATTCGGTTCGATTCGAATTCGCTTTCTGGTAGAGAATGCTCACCCCCACTCATTTAAGCACTTGCTAAAATTTAAATTATTGTCGCTTTGGTCAATGTTGCATTGACATAGACATAGACTTTTATTTTCTCCAATAATGTAACAAATATACCATTTTACAAAATACTGTATCCAAGGAAACGGAGAGAGGAAAAACAATAGGTCATCTTGTCACCCATCCCCTGTAAATCAGTTTTGTAATATCAGCAAAAAATTGTGATGAAACTAGTTGTAACTTTAGTTAGTGTACATAAAAGGAATAATCAAGGCAAATATAAAAAGTAAAATATTAAACATGGCAGCTATTGCTGACAACGTGAATAAAATTTGAAATACGAATCTACGCATAACAATAATGACATAATTGAGAAAAAAGTACAAGTGGTATAAAGGCATCCCAATAAATAATTACTATATGAATAATAACAATAATGTTCACATTTTTGCAAAAATAATGCATATATGGTTAAATAACTGAAAAAGAAAAGCAGTAATTAATGTGAGTGCCGAGAAGTAGTCGATACACGCAATTGAGTTTTGTGAAACATTTTTTTTATACAATTGTAAATCAAATGAAGAAATTAATCTCAATGTCACATGGGACACATACTTCCCATATTTAACTAATTTTCACTGCATATTTGCACAATTTTGTAGGTTTTTTTTACCAATAATATTAGTAAATATAAGTGTCGCTGTTAATAGTCATAACGTAAGCTGTAATTAATTTAATGGTAATGCATATATGTCTATTAGCGGTTTTTTGTAACTGTTAATAATGATTTTATAGGGCCAATATTGATGTTCTTTGTAGGGAGTTTAGCTCCGCTATAATATAGCTCCCTTCGTTTAACACATTTAAATCTGCATCTAATTTGGAACCTCTCTACAAAAAAATATCACTACTAGCAACTCTGGTATAGTAAGAATGTACTTCTGCAAGAGGCGTGAAATGATCATTAAAAATATTTGGAAAGAAACCCCACTTGTACTTGCACATAAATTTTAGTGATTTTAAATTTTAAAGTGTCTCTAAGTTTTCGTAATGCCAGCATGAATGATGGAGTAGCATGATCAGATTTTCCAGCAAATGTTATAAGTTTGACGATTTTATATTGATGTGTTTTTAGCCGTTTTAGTGTTGATGAATATGCTCTTCCCCAGGTTAGAATGCAGTAATTTAAGTACAGATATGGTATTGATTGGTATATGAGTTTTAGAGTTGCTTGATTAACATATTTCCTTAGTTTTAATTCGTTTCAATATATGCGACTTAACTTGTATTTTGATATATTTGATGTGTGCTCCCATGACAGTTTCTTATTAACTAATATGACCAGTCTTCTGCTCCACCTATTTTTGTTTTATTGTTTTTAGCATAAATTTAGTTTTAAATTAGTTAAAATCTGTTGGCTTTCATGTATTTTTCTATCATATTTAGTTCACTGTTAACCAGTTTGCTTAGGTCTTGTGAATCTGTATACTCAGTAGTATATATTATTTGTTTTCTTGTCATGTCATGTGATATAGACCTATATTTTTTATACTTACTTGAAAATCCCTTTATTTTGTTTTTATTTTTATGTAACAATACAAATTACTAGCTTTTCTTAGATAGTTCTTTGATATTATTTGGTGTATTTGAGCATTTTATAGTAAAATTGTTTTTAACACTGAATAAGAGCAATGTCTGAACTTCAACAAATTAACATAATTTTGATTTACGCAAGCATTTTATTATTTAACATTTATTGATAAAAAGTAAATTCCACGAACATCTCGGAACAGGAAAATCGGTTGCAGCTATGCAAAAGTACGAGTGCATTAGCTATATGGGACCAGTCCAATGGAATAGACTAAGCCGCAATTCAAAATGTAGTCACTCCCTTTCAACTTTAAAAAAAAAACCGTCAGAAAAGAAATATTTCAAAAGTATTGAGAGTAACACAGTTTGATAATGGTAATCACCTGCATTCTTTTTCCACAGTAATTTTAATAAAACGTGACTATGCTCAACAGGTTACTAAACACTTTATAATCATAATCACAGTTTTTCTTAGTTCTCACTCCATTTCATCTTTCATTCACTACTCCCTCCGCCCCACTTTTATGTATACTTGATGATTATTTGAATTATTAATCACTTCTTTAAGATTTCCACGTAAAGTTTGGCCTGTCAAGCTATGCTTTTAGGCTCAAACTGTATGCATCAAAATTACTCTGTAATGTAATTTGCACATGTATATGCTGCATAAGAATCTCTTTTGTAATTTCTGGATAATATTGCATTTATATTTATGTTTACTTCAGTGAAATTATCTGTATTTTTATTATAACAGTTAGACGCAGAGTGGAAATAAATAAACTTATAACTTATACACAGGTAAAAAGTTGGCTTACTTTATCTTCGTTCTTTCTTTGCAGTGTAATGGTGTGAATCAACGTAACCACGAGTACATCAGGTGTGCACAGGTGGGGCAGTACACGCCCTACTATCGGGATGACACGGACGATCGAGGAGGCGGGTGCAGAATGTCATGGAAACTGAGCGTTCCTAGCAACGCTGAGCCCTGGGTCAGGAGGATGTCGCATGAGCTGGCACCCGGATGGTGACGGCGGTCAATGTGGTGGGGGAGCCGCACGCAAGCTGTGCGCATGGGCTGGATTCTGGACTCCCTTTTACAGGGATGACACTGATGGACGAGGAGGAGGATGTCGCATGAGCTGGCAACTTTCTGTCTTGTCAAACTAAATAAACCAAAGTTTAAAGGAAAACCGGACGATTGTTTAGACTCAATCTCATTTTAATTTACTGTCCAAAATATACATTTTCTTGCCTATAAAGAATAGTTAGCTTAGAAAGTTAATTAACGGCAACCGAACACAGTTATTTCTTACGTCAGAAACTAACCACAGTTTGTGCAATGGCAGGCGTCTTCCCTTGCGCGTCAAGCGCATTTGCATAAGTGTTACAGTACTGTTTAAACGTGTGATGTCATGAAAATGGGCTCTATGTCATAAGACGTCAAAAACCAACACTGCAGTTCATGATAATGGTTATCACAGTACCACCTCTATTTGTCGGCCATGCGAATGTGACAAAAAGGCGCCGTTGCCAATCTTAGTAGATTCACTGAGCCGCGCGTAACTTTGAAAGTTTAACGAAATTTGAGTATCCGAGGTAATTATTATTTCATCTAAACTTTGATTTAAAAAAACGTATTGTAGTTTTCAAAATTTTAGTGCATTCTTTATTCTGAACTAATGTTTACACAATCATCCGGTTTTCCTTTAAGAATGTTTCGAATGTTATTAAATTTGATGAGAAAAGTTAAAAAAATGACAGTGAAGTTTGGCAAATAGAACATTGAAATTGCGTTTATTAGTAAGGCTAATGTGTCAAAAATTTGAAACCAAGTACCAAAGACTTTATTCAAAATGGTCAGCTATTGCCCGCCATTGTCTACCATTGTCTGCTATTGTCTGCCATTGCCCGCCATTGTCTACCATTGTCTGCCATTGTCTGCCATTGCCTGCCATTGTCTGCCATTGCCCGCCATTGTCTACCATTGTCTGCCATTGCCCGCCATTGTCTACCATTGTCTGCCATTGCCCGCCATTGTCTACCATTGTCTGCCATTGCACGCCATTGTCTACCATTGTCTGCCATTGTCTGCCATTGCCTGCCATTGTCTGCCATTGCCCGCCATTGTCTACCATTGTCTGCCATTGCCCGCCATTGTCTACCATTGTCTGCCATTGCCCGCCATTGTCTACCATTGTCTGCCATTGCCCGCCATTGTCTGCCATTGTCTACCATTGTCTGCCATTGCCCGCCATTGTCTACCATTGTCTGCCATTGTCTGCCATTGCCCGCCATTGTCAGCCATTGCCTGCCATTGTCTGCCATTGCCCGCCATTGTCTGCCATTGTCTGCCATTGCCCGCCATTGTCTACCATTGTCTACCATTGTCTGCCATTGTCTACCATTGTCTGCCATTGCCTGCCATTGTCTGCCATTAGATGTGACAAGATTAAGTCCTGATTACTGGTCCATGCTGTAGAACGTACTTGCCCATTTAACGATCTTTGACAATTAATATTCAGTGGAAAAAGGCTTCAACCATTAAATTCTTTTGCCTCGGAGTCGTATAGGTCTAACGTAGATTCGGTTTATGGTTGTCCAGAAAGACCCTAATAGTCTCCACAAAGAAGACTGTTCTTGTGTAAGACCCATTTCTCTGCCGTTCTGCAAAACATTCGACAAGCGTCCAATGGGCTATGTTTAATGATATGGGGTCTATTATCACAGCACATGTCCAGTTACTGTATTCGTAAAAAGTTTTTGACTTCATTGTAATGTACTGCTTTGTTTATGTAATGCTTTGTAACTTGTAATTACAATTGTAATTGTATGGATTGTAAGTCGTCAATAAACATATTAGTAATATCTGCAATTTGTAGTTTTAGACCACTAAGCCATCGAACCCGGTCCAGAATATTATGCAAAAATGTACTATGCACTGGTCACTATACAAAAAATGTCTGTATTGAGCACAAGTAATTTTATTTAACATTTTAGGTAACACTAATCTCTAAGAAGTGTGCATTGTACTTATGCCTTAGAGCAAGAATTCTGCCGATTTTCTAATTGCACTCTGACAGTCTGACTTGTGACGTAATTAGAAGGGCAATCCTCCATTAGCACTGACTTGTCAAACAAAAAGTAGTAATTAGGCATGTAGAGCAATTTTAATGTCTAACCTTAAAATGAGGTGGTCTTCTGACGTCCGCTACTAGTACTTCGAGATCGTGGAGAAAGTTTGTGGTTCATTTTTCGTTGTGAGCTCCTTTTACAACAAGGTAATGTAAAAACTTTAGGCACAAATGTCGACGATCTTGCTAAAATTTGCAGCAAACTTTGCGAACAAGCTTAGTCGTCATTTTCTAATAATCTTTAAGATCCATAGTTGTCCAACTTTGGTTAAAACTATACTGTTATCTATGCCTGCTTCGTTGTTTTATTTCAAACATTGTTTATTGCGACTAGGAAGCCTTTAGGGGCTTTTTTAGTTCCATTTTATGTTATGAATTACACATAGGCTGTCTCTGAGCGGCATACAGCTTTGATACCACTTTTGCGGTCCTCTTTCCCCGAATACTGTTGTCTCCCTAATGGCTTAAATCACGAGACGTTAAACAGTTTCTGCTGCATTCATTCACTAATTCATTCATTCATTCATTCATTCATTCATTCATTCATTCATTCATTCATTCATTCATTCATTCATTCATTCATTCATTCATTCATTCATTCATTCATTCATTCATTCTTTCACTCATTCATTCATTCACTCTTTCATTCATTCATTCATTTATTCATTCATTCATTCATTCATTCATTCATTCATTCATTCATTCATTCATTCATTCATTCATTCATTCATTCATTCATTCATTCATTCATTCACCCATTCATTCATTCATTCATTCATCCGTCCGTCCGTTCATTCGTCCATTCATTCATTCATTCATTCATTCATTCATTCATTCATTCATTCATTCATTCATTCATTCATTCATTCATTCATTCATTCATTCATTCATTCATTCATTCATTTATTCATTCATTCTTTCATTCATTCATTCTTTCACTCATTCGTTCATTCACTCTTTCATTCATTCATTCATTCATTCATTCAGTTAGTACTTATTCACGCACGACGTTACAGAAAATTTAGCCACGGCAAAAGTTGCTTGTATGAACTCAATGCACCCAACTCAGGACCCCCTCCATAAACGGGTTTTGTCCATAACAGACTTTTGGCAAATAGTGTATAACGCAGTTTGCTGGTCAGGTGCACATACCCCCCCGCAGGTGTCATTCTAAGCTCAGTGGCCATCAAAAAGAGGAAATTCCCATCTTGTTATCACCTTCCCCTGACCGACTAACCAACTGACTGATTCACTGGCTGTTTTACTGCATAAGAAACAGTACAAGCAAGTCCCGACACGCAAAAACTGAAACTACTACTGACTGACCGACCAACCAACTGACTGATTCACTGACTGTTTCACTGCATAAGAAACAGTACTAACAAACCCCGACACGCAAAAACTAAAACTGACAAATTATCATAAACTGACTGACCGACCAACCAACTGACTGATTCACTGACTGTTGCACTGCATAAGCAACAGTACAAACAAACCCCGACACCCAAAAACTAAAACTGACAAACTATCCTAAACTGACTGACCGACCAACCAACTGACTGATTCACTGACTGTTTCACTGCATAAGAAACAGTACTAACAAACCCCGACACGCAAAAACTAAAACTGACAAATTATCATAAACTGACTGACCGACCAACCAACTGACTGATTCACTGACTGTTGCACTGCATAAGCAACAGTACAAACAAGCCCCGACACCCAAAAACTAAAACTGACAAACTATCCTAAACTGACTGACCGACCAACCAACTGACTGTTTCACTGCATAAAAAACAGTACAAACAAGCCCCGACACCCAAAAACTAAAACTGACAAACTATCATAAACTGACTGACCGACCAACCAACTGACTGATTCTCTGACTGTTACACTGCATAAGAAACAGTAGCAACAAGCCCCGACACGCAAAAACTAAAACTGACAAACTATCATAAACTGACTGACCGACCGAACGACTGACTGAATGACCGACCGACTGAGTCTTAAAAAAATTCGTGTGAAACATTTTCATGATTCGTTGTTCTTAAATGCATTTCAGTAAGCAAACTTGTGCTGACTTTCTCGTTGCATTATTAACCTGCGACGTAATTAACAAAGCGACCCTCGTGATTAGCACCAATATGTCAGGAAGGTAAAGTATGTAGTTCCACTTTAACCTTCTGACCAAATGAGGTGATCATCTGAAATCATTTAGCAGGTGAGAAAGTTCGTGGAGCTCGTTCCGTTTGGCTCTTAGGACATTGTTACTGCAGACAAGGTATGTAAAAACTTTTTTCGCTGTTATTTTTAGTTCTAAACATATTGATGATTCGCATCCTGAAATGGTTAAAATTTTCGATAATCGTAAAAGGTACTGCTATAAGTTTAATCACAGCTAATAATATTATTTACGTACCAGTTTATAAATATTTTCAAATATTGCTTCTTATTACATGTAAATTATGTATAATATTGTAATTATGATGGTCTTGCATAAGTAGTAGCCTAAGCTGTTTTACATTCCTCAATAATCTAAGCAATTTGGCTTTTAAAACAAAGTTTTTGCTAAATTCTTATATAAATTGTTTGAAAATTGTAATTTCATTTCTAAAACTGTTATGTTCTGGAAGTGTGAAAACGGAATAAATTTTGTAATATAACACAATATAATGTAATATGATTGTAATATTTAGCTATTGTAAATACTGTTTATTATTATTATTATTATTGTTATTATTATGATTATTACTATTATTATTATTATGTGTTGTATGATGATTATACCCCAAGTACGATGTTCTGTCTGAGTAGTTTTCTCTTTGATCTATTGTAATATATTGCATTGCTTTTGTAATGTATTGTGATTGCACAGTTCCAGCGATTGATGATGATCGTGAAAAGGTCAAAGGTTAAGTATACCAGACAACGCATTTGTGTACACTTGACAACGCCTCGCAGCCCATGCTATTGTAATAGTAGCAATTTTAACAGCTAGCTAGAACCTTACCTAGTTCATTTTTTCTTGTTCCCCAGCAGCATCCTGCTAGTAAATTTGCGCATATACTAATGTTTAATTAAGTAAAGTCCACGTAAAACAACTAAATTTACTGAACCGATGCGGCAATAAGCTTTGCTTTACCCACATGTCACGTGACGCTTGTAGTTAAGACACGTTGCTGTGGTGCACTTAACCTTTGACCTACAGCAATTACAGTGAAACTGTGAAAAGGTTTTTTGTACTGTGCTAGATCGTCAATGAATTTATACAGTTCTGCAAAATTTCTTGCAGTAAAACAGCGTCTCCAGAAATGATGATGGCGACTGAAAGAAGACGAGCTTTGTTTGGCTTTTTAGTGATTGCTGCAATTACGCGTGTTTGTGATGCAGCAGCAGTGCTAGGTATATTTATGTCTATTAATACAATACACTATTTTCTGTGTTCAGGGAGGAACTAATGCTGAATGTTATTTACACTATCACTCGTTTACACCACCTAGTATCAAAATTTTTCAAAGTTCATTTTAAAGAGCTTTAAGAATTTTCTGCGATTCTTTTACTCATTACACTCTTACTTCAATACTAGGTGAGTTACACGAGTAACAGTGTAAATAAGTTGGCTTCTTTAACACAGAATACCGCATACGTGTTATTTATTGTGATTCATGGCAGCTCTTGCCTAAATGATAATTCTTATATGTATCTATATTTGAATTTTCAAACTTTTTAGATTGCATGTTATGGTGATCTGAAGAGGAGAAGGAGTGTGCTCTCAAAACGTCGTTAGTACAATAAGAAATTGTTTACTACAGTAAATTCTTCGTAAAAAATGCTTTTAGCAATATTTGGAAACCTGTCACTTTTTGCATGTGCATTTTCAGCATATAAAAAGCACTTATGACGCTAGTTTTTATATGTAGCTTTACTACACTAAATAATTTTATTTTATTTGTGTAATATCTGTGTGTCTGTAGTCTTGACATTCATTGCTCATTTGTTTTCATGTTTTATTTTGTATCTATACAGATGACTGTACCACGAATCCTTGTAAAAATGGTGCAACATGTTCCGATACAGATGGGATGGAAGATGGCGTATTTACTTGTACCTGTAGATCTGGATATACCGGTACACTTTGTGGTAAGACGATAAAATCATGCTTTATTCATTTCTATACAGGATCGTTCAGAAAAATGCGGTCTCCAATCTAATTTGTAAAACTTCAAGCTCATAGAGACATCTGTAAAAGAGGCCCGTATCACTGTGTAGCTGGGTTCTCGTCTTTCCAGAAAAGCTATAAATTTCTTTCAAAGAACACCTCCCTTACCACCACGGGCATTTTTGAAGGTTTTTCTCGGGCCATTCCTAGAAGAACACCGCGTACAATAAACATCGTAGCGGCGTTTGGTGGGGGTGGGGTGGTGGTGGGGGTGGGGGTGGTTGTGGTGGTGGGGTGAGATGGTGGTGTCTTTGACGGAAAACGTATAGCTGTTTGGAAAGAAGAGAAATCAGCTACACGATGGCAAGGCTTTCTTTCGCAAATACTCCTACCAAGATGAAGGGCTACGAATTAGTTTAGGAGAAAACTTTTCTGGGCGAAATTGTGTTATTGGCTCTGAACAAAAACGCTTCCTGTTTTAAATTAATTTGTCGTGCCTTTATTTGATGACAATGACTAGGCCATTTGGGAGTAAATAAGAGAATGGTAATCCTAGCTTGTTAGACGCAAGGAGCAAGAAATAATACACGATGCGTTACCCGTAAGACGTCTTCTATCTTCCGTAATGCCTATATCATGATTCGCGGTATGGTGGTTGCCCTCTGTAAACAGCCTCTTGGAAGAGGTTGCAAATCATTTAAATACAGGAGAGGTATAACTGATTCAGATCTGTGTGTTTGCGCTTTGGGCAGTCAAACCCCAGAACATTTAATTTTTCATTGTCCGTTACCATTGCTTAGAAAAGATATAAGAGTGAATCTCGAGCGCAGCTTAGAAGATAATGACATTCGAAACATTTACAGAAAGAGAGACACTACAATATATGTAGATATTGTAAAAGAACTAACCCAAAATGATCTTATAGTAAATTGATTATACATTGATTATAAATATTGGATATATATTTAGAATAAGTAAATCGTAATGCAAAATTGTCAGCTTTCCTTTGTCCACAATTTCTGTTTTATCTCAGTTAAATGGATCTTGTTCGTGAAGAAACCGTGTACAGTATGATTAAGATATTCTTTTAAATAAAATTATTCCTGCTTAGACAGTAATCGTCAGTGGTGTTACTCGTCCGAATTCTTAGTTGTCAGTTTTCTTTAAATTAAAAGTCACTTTTATTGTGTTTTGCTTTGAGTTTGAATCACTTGCTTCACAGCGTTCTACTTGCTAACCAATCTGTCTGTTAATTCACAATCCCATCTGATTACATATGCGCTAAATCTCAAGACCTCAATCGTTGAAATTACTTGACTTGTTGCATTGCATTTTTACAGGATGTCCAATCTGCAGAACCGTCGAAGGACCACCTGGACCGCCAGGACCACCAGGTGTGTAATTTTTATTGCTGTTGCTGCTTGCATTGTTGACTTGTTGTTACTTTTGTTACATGCCAGTATATGTCGACTTATGTACTAAGAAAGATTTGTAAAATCTCAGTGAACTCACCATAATTCAAACTGTCCAGAAGAAGGACTTGTTGTTATCCTTGTTACAGTCCAGTACATGTCGACCTATGTACTAAGAAAGATTTGTAAAATCTCAGTGAACTCACCTTAATTCAAACTGTTCAGAAGAAGAACTTGTTGTTATCCTTGTTACAGTCCAGTACATGTCGACCTATGTACTAAGAAAGATTTGTAAAATCTCAGTGAACTCACCATAATTCAAACTGTTCAGAAGAAGGACTTGTTGTTACCCTTGTTACAGTCCAGTATATGTCGACCTATGTACTAAGAAAGATTTGTAAAATCTCAGTGAACTCACCATAATTCAAACTGTTCAGAAGACGGACTTGTTGTTACCCTTGTTACAGGCCAGTGTATGTCGACTTATGTACTGAGAAAGATTTGTAAAATCTCAGTGAACTCACCATAATTCAAACTGTTCAGAAGACGGACTTGTTGTTACCCTTGTTACAGTCCAGTACATGTCGACTTATGTACTAAGAAAGATTTGTAAAATCTCAGTGAACTTACCATAATTCAAACTGTTCAGAAGAAGGACTTGTTGTTATCCTTGTTACAGTCCAGTACATGTCGACCTATGTGTACAGGACAGTGCTGCCCTCTGAGGCCAGCAGGCAGTTACCTCAACTTACCTGTCAGGTGATTTCATGGTTGACGACTTTAGTACCTGGCTTTGTGAAATGCTGCTCACACTTGGTCTTGATATGTTAGGACTGAACACATGTGAATTATAGATTTGTGGCTTGATAACTGTATTGATTCCTGCTGTCTGCAGTCTGTCACTGTTTTTCTAAAGGTGCTCTAATGTTTGGGCAAGGATGTAAGTTGCTTTTATTTAATTTGATATTTTTTGCTGATTTGACTAATTACTGAAAGTAACTGTATTAGTGAAATGTTACTTTAAGAGATTTGCTTGTGTTTGTACTAATTTGAAGTTATTAAATCATAAAATATGCAGCAATGAAATTATTTACATATATGTATTCTTAACAGAATAAACAACTAATGAACACACTTATGTCTGGACTTGATGTTTGGAATGGAGTGTTTGAGCATTCTTGGTCACTCTTGAAGAAATGGGTCATGCATGCTACATTCATCGTTTATTATCCGGTACCAGCAGTTAGAAGCTCCTGGATCAAGTAGCCCTGTTTGCTGTCAATGGACTCTTGTCAACCTGCATGAGCTGGTGGAAGATCAAGCAAAGGCTACATGAGCAGCTATGTATATATTGTTATTGTAAGGTTACATTGTATTGTAATTTGTTAGTTGTGGTTACAATGACTAATGCATTTATAGTGGTGTTATTTATGAAACTTGTAAAGGTCATAACCTGTATCTGTTTCTAATTTGGGCTACAGTATTAGCTTATTCTCTGTGATTTGGATTCATACAGTATTTGGGTAAATTTATTTTTAAGCTAACTGTGTAAAAGTCCTTGAGTTAACTTGCACTGGAAGGAAGTTTGTACTGCTTTCTTACAAACTGGTTTTGAGCCAAAGTAAAGTAGTAAAATTAATGCTTGAATGCATGTAGCTACAGACCTTACACTGCTGTTGTTGGAATATTGGATTTATTTATTGCTGGACTAGCCATAACTGTACATCTACATAATTTTGCCTAGGCTCTGTGTGCAAAAAAGTTTACTGTAATTTGTTTACTGTACATTATTTTTATACCTCCCTAACACATGCCCGCTTTATACCGTATTTAGCATTCAGTTTTGAAGATCATTAATTTATCATGGCTGAAGAAAAGCAGCTCAGTGAATTAAGAATAGCCAGGGGCCATTTAAAGGGTGCAATTACCAAAAAGATTGCAAAAGTAAAAGATTTAATTAAAGTCAATGCTGGTAAAGAGGGTGTTAAAATTCAGTATGTTGAATTAATGTCTCTTAATGAGCAGTTTATTGAAGTACACAAACGCTACCATGAACTTTTACCTGAGCAGTTAAAGGAATTGTCTCAAGAATATTGCGAAGAAGTCGCTGAAAGGGTAGCAGATATTGCACAATTAATAAACAATTATCTTTCTATTCGTCAAAAGGAAGTTGAACATGCAACTGAGGTTGATGATGTCACAAAATCTAATAAAGCATCTACGCATAGTAAGCTTTCATCTCTACATAGTAAAACATATGGCAAACGACAGTCTGTTGGGACGAAGGCTAGCTCAATAAGCAGCGCTAGAGCTAAAGCTTTTGCTAGGAAAGCAGCCTTGATCGCTGAAGCTAAGATAGCAGAAGAACGAAAACTGCTTGAAGAAGAGGAACTTCAGATGAAGCAGAGAAAGAGAGATTTGGAGTTGAAGACACAAATTGCTAAGGCTGATGCAGAAGAAAGAGCTTTAGAAGAATTTGATAACTCTAGAGCCAGTTTGAATTCTAGAAGTGAGAACATTGAAGATGAGCAGCCTGTGGACTTTGTGAGGGAAAGAGTTGAGCAGTGGGTTCAACAGCAGCAACATGTTACTAGCCAACACAAAGAACACAATCTTGATGCCAATGCTCCTGAATGGATGTGTGAGAAAGATGGCCAAGCATCAGTTGCTGCTAAGCATCATGATTTGGAAATGCAGGCTCACATGATGGATGTCATGCAGCTACCTAAAGCTGAGTTGGTTATGTTTGACGGTAATCCATTGGAATACTGGATATATATGAGAACATTTGATCAGGTAGTCGGAGATGTGCGTGTTAGTTCTGCAGCCAAATTGAACAGACTGTTTCAGTCATGCCAAGGAGAAGCTTTAGATGTAATTCGATGTTGTGCGGTTTTAGATCCAGAAGATGGATATGCTGAAGCTAGGAAGTTGTTAAAGGAGAGGTTCGGCAATGATTATAAAATATCTGAAGCTTGGGTAAGGACATTGACAGAAGGTCCATTAATTAAGCCTGGTGATTCACGACTTCTACAGAAGTTAGCTGATGAAGTGCGCAGTTGCAATATCACATTGTTAGCAATGGGAAGACTTGATGAAGTAGATACTAAAAGAAGCATGGTGCAAATTGTCAAAAGGCTGCCAATATATCTTCAGGGCAGGTGGAGGACAAAGGCATCAAAACATTTGCAGAAAACTAATAGATATCCCGGTATTCATGAGCTGGCCGATTTTTTGAATCAAGCAGCAAGAGAGGCAAGTGATCCTGTCTTTGGCTATTGTGAGTTTGGTAGGGATTCCAAGGTTAAAGATTCCAGTAGAGGAAGAGGATCGAGAAGTTTTAACATTAGTGCCAAGCAAATAGCTGAACCAGCAACAAAGTCTTGCCCACAGTGTTCATCAACTCATACTCTCAATATGTGTAAATCATATCAGAGTCTTCAACCAGCTGACAGATTGAAAATTGCAAGAAAGAATAAAGTTTGCTTTAATTGCCTACACCCAGGACATTTTAGTCACAAATGTGCTCAGCCACGGTGTAGTGTACAGGGATGTCAACAAATGCATTCGAGATTACTCCATAAGGCTTTTAATGAAAGAGCAAAGAAAGTTACTGCATGTACATCAACCCAAGAACAAGCATCAGAGGATACAGGTAATCCTAACAGTTCTGCTTTTATTAATGGGCAAGTTGGAACTGAAGATACTGCAAGAGCTAACAGTTATGCTTGTGATATTAGACGTCAGCACATTGACAAGAAGTTCAGTAGAGCATGCTTACCAGTTGTGACAGTTTTAGCAAAGAAAAACCAAGATCATGTTGGTATAAAAGTCCATGCATTGTTGGATCCGGGAAGTACCAGATCATTTTGTTCTCGTGAACTGATGACAACGCTTGGTTTAAGTGCAAAGGCTAAAAAGTCAATATTCTTAACAACTGTTAATGAAGGCAGTTATGTTGATGCATATGAGGTATCGCTGTATGTCATGCCACTCTCTGGGAAAGAGACAAAAAGAAAGGGGTTGTTTCTTGACAAATTATGTGCCATTGAGACATTTCCGTCACTTCGCGACAGTGTTGCTGTATCAAGCGAGGCTGCAAGTTGGGAACACTTGAAGAACATTCGTCTGACTCAGGTCAAACCTGGAGAAGATGTAAATCTGCTTATTGGCCAAGACCATGCTGATGCTTTAAAGCCATTGGAAGTGAGGTATGGCAGAGAAGGTGACCCTTACGCTATTCGCACTCCTTTAGGTTGGACTGTAAATGGTTTGGCAGGCCAGGCTTCACATGATTCAGAAAGATACGCGAGTTTCTCTAATCTGGTAAACACAGATAGTGAACTGAATACTCAAGTTCAGCGTTTTTGGCAAATAGACAGTCTTGGTATTGATGATGTCCCTCAGATGTCTGTTGAGGATAAAATGACTCTAGATATTTGGAGTAAGTCTGCAAAACTTGTTGACACTCATTATGAATTTGAAATTCCATTCAAAGATTACCCCCCTGAGTTTCCAAATAACATCACAATGGCAGAAAAGAGGTTGCAATATTTGAGGAGAAAGCTCTTGAATGACCCTGAGGAACACGAAAAGTACACACTTGGTATGGCTGATTTGTTGCTTAAAGGCTATGCAGAATGTGTTCCAGCAGGTCATAAAGAAGAAAGTTTGGGATGCACATGGTATCTTCCTCACCATGGTGTTGTCCATCCAAAGAAGCCCGATAAACACCGCATTGTTTTTAACTGTGCAGCAGAATTTGAAGGGGTATCATTGAATATGCGAATTTTTCAAGGCCCTGACTTGACCAATAAACTACTGGGAGTTTTACTTCGTTTCAGAGAGTCACCGATTGCTGTTATGTCAGATATTGAGGCAATGTTTAACCAGGTTTTGGTTTCTGAACATCATCGTGACGTTCTCAGATTTCTCTGGTATCCTGATGGTAAACTGGATGAGAAGCCTGCCATTTACAGGATGACTCGTCACTTGTTTGGTGGTACTTGGAGTCCATCATGTGCAACATATGCCTTACAGCGAACAGCTTCGGACAATGCTGAAGACTTTGACAAAATAATAGTAAAAGCTGTTATGAAGAACTTTTATGTCGACGACTGCTTAAAGTCTCTTAGAAGCTCACAAGAAGCTATTTGGTTTATTAAGCAGCTAACTTCACTGTTGGCTCGCGGAGGTTACAGGATTACAAAATGGATTAGTAATGACAGAGCTGTACTGGATAGTGTTCCCACAGAAGAAAGATCACAATCTGTTCGTAATTTGGAACTTTCAAGTGGTCTGTTGCCGCCAGAAAGAGCGTTGGGTTTATTCTGGAATACTGAACTTGATCAGTTGTGTGTCCAGGTAAATGTCTCTCAGAAGCCTTGTACGAGGCGTGGTTTGCTTAGCACGCTTAATTCCATCTATGATCCTTTAGGGCTTCTTTGTCCCGTTGTTGTTCTTGCTAAGCAGTTGTTTCAGACTGAGTGCAGATCTGACAAATCTTGGGATGACCCTCTTGAACCAAATACAGAGCAAAAGTGGCAAAAGTGGTTGAGTGACTCAACTAAGTTGGATCAATTTGGGATTGATAGGCATCATGTTCCTCGTGATTTTGGCGTGGTTGTAGCTTGTGAACTACACACATTTGCAGATGCTTCCGAGAGAGCATATGGTAGTGTTGCTTACTTACGTTTTGTGAACAACATTGGTAGAATTCATTGTAGCTTTATTCTAGCTAAGTCTCGTTTGGCACCTCTCAAGAAACTGGTGACTATTCCTAGGCTTGAGTTGTGTGCTGCACTGATGGCGGTAAAAATGGCACAGTCGATTAGAAGAGAGTTAGACATTTGTATTCAAGAAAGCTTTTTTTGGACAGACAGCTTGATAGTGCTCAAGTATATATGTAATACTGATAAAAGATTTAAAACATTTGTTGCCAACAGGTTGTCCCAGATTCATGAAGCATCAATGCCAAGTCAGCAGTGAGAAGAATGTTGCGGATGACATCTCTCGGGGATTGACAGCAGATCAGATTCGCAGTATTGGGAGATGGTTGTCTGGTCCAGATTACCTGTGGAAGCCTAGAAGTGATTGGCCACAGTCTCCTAAAACTGATGTCGAGCTATCAGATGATCTTGAAATAAAAGCTAACAGAAGAGAGAAAATCAATGCTACGGTTTTAGTTTCAGAACCGATTGGTACTGATGCTGTTGAGAAATTGATTTTGAGATATTCTTCATGGTATAGCTTGGTCAAGAGTGTTGCTTGGATATTGCGATTGAAGGAAATTTTGCTCAGCAGAGTGAGGGCATCTGATCTGGCAGTACCATCTGGAGGTTTAACTGTGAGTGAAATGAGGCAAGCTGAGGTTAGTATTGTGAAGTATGTTCAGTTGAAGCACTTTTCCAACGATATGGCTGGTCTTGACTCTGATGCGGAGAAAAGGAGTTCAAAGCTTTCGAGATGGAGTGTGTTGCGTAAACTGGATCCAATTGTTTTGAATGGGGTGATTTGTGTAGGCGGTCGTCTCAAACATTCACAATTGTCTGATGATGCTAAGCATCCAATGATACTGCCTAAGAAGGATCATGTTGTGTCGCTTATCATTCAGCATTACCATGAAAGATCGTGGCACTCCGGTAGAGAGTATGTACTTTCTAAAATTCGTGAGCGATTTTGGATTGTGAATGCCAGACCTGCAATACGAGGAGTGTTGTCTAGATGCATGAAGTGCAGAATTCGTGATGCTGCTCCTTTAACTCAAAAGATGGCTGACTTGCCTACGGATAGGGTTACTCCTGGTACAGCTCCATTCATGAAAGTCGGAGTTGATTGCTTTGGGCCTTTCATGGCTAAGAGAGGTCGAGCACTGGTGAAGAGGTATGGATGTGTCTTTACTTGTTTGTTGACTAGAGCCATCCACATCGAAGTTCTTCACTCATTAGACACTGATAGTTTTATAAATGCTTATTCAGGTTAATAAGTAGGCGTGGCATACCTGAAATGATCAGGTCTGATAACGGGACCAATTTTGCTGGTTCAAACAATCAACTGAGGACAGCTATCAAAGTGTGGAATCAAAGCAGAATTGAAGATATGCTGCGCCAGAAAAATGTACAATGGCTATTTAATACACCTGCATCATCACATCATGGCGGGGTGTGGGAAAGAATGATAGGTTTGATCAGGAGAGTATTATCTTCAGTGGCCATGGAACAAACCTTGGATGATGAGGGTCTGGCCACACTGATGTGCAACGTTGAAGCTGTTATCAACGGGCGTCCTATCACTGTGGTATCAGATGATCCAAAGGACATGGAACCTCTTACGCCAAACCATTTATTGTTGATGAGATCTGGAGCTACACTTCCACCTGGACTATTTGATGAGCATGATCTGTATAGGAGGCGATGGAGACAAGTCCAGTTTCTCTCTGATCTGTTTTGGAAGCGATGGCTGCGGGAATATTTGCCGCTGCTTCAGAAGCGTCAAAAATGGAATAAGGCATCAGATAACTTGCAAGTTGGTGACTTGGTATTGGTAGTTGATAGCAATCTGCCACGGAACGAGTGGTGTTTAGGAAGGGTTTGTGAGGTTTTTCCTGGGCCTGATAGTTTAGTTCGGTCAGTACGGGTTAAAACATCAAATGCTGTTCTTAAGAGACCAATTCAAAAGCTATGTTTACTGGAGAAGTTGGATAAGTTTTAAGATAAAATACTTTATGGGGAGTATTTTATGGGGGGTGGTAATGTACAGGACAGTGCTGCCCTCTGAGGCCAGCAGGCAGTTACCTCAACTTACCTGTCAGGTGATTTCATGGTTGGCGACTTTAGTACCTGGCTTTGTGAAATGCTGCTCACACTTGGTCTTGATATGTTAGGACTGAACACATGTGAATTATAGATTTGTGGCTTGATAACTGTATTGATTCCTGCTGTCTGCAGTCTGTCACTGTTTTTCTAAAGGTGCTCTAATGTTTGGGCAAGGATGTAAGTTGCTTTTATTTAATTTGATATTTTTTGCTGATTTGACTAATTACTGAAATTAACTGTATTAGTGAAATGTTACTTTAAGAGATTTGCTTGTGTTTGTACTAATTGGAAGTTATTAAATCATAAAATATGCAGCAATGAAATTATTTACATATATGTATTCTTAACAGAATAAACAACTAATGAACACACTTATGTCTGGACTTGATGTTTGGAATGGAGTGTTTGAGCATTCTTGGTCACTCTTGAAGAAATGGGTCATGCATGCTACATAGCATTACAATTAATCGTCTCTTTTTTGGCAATTATGAAACACAAATAAGTACAGTGGTCTTTTAGTACGTACAGTAAGTACAAGGGTAATTTAGGAACCTCGGACATTCAGCGCTTCTCGCCCTTTATGTATCAAATTTTTCTTCAAATTTCCGCCCTTTCTTTACAGTAATCATAATTGGTGCTAATATTGGCAGGCTTGATAGGAATGCATGATTATGTTGATAATAATGCATTTTTAACAATTTTTACTTGTTAAACTATGCTAATATGTCTCAGGACCAGTTCCAAAATGCTTATAAAGTTATTTACTTGTTTTCTAGTATAAAACCATTCGTTCTCGGGAGCTAGACGAACTATTAAATCGTCGCAAGGAAGCAGTTGAACGCCATAATTCTCAAGTTAATGACATCTGCAGCACATCAGAGCAGGTTCTCCACCTCTGAGTTGTGCAATGAGTGATTCTTTTTATGGCTATGCTCACACATTATTTTGTACCAGTGACAGCTCACGTGACCCTATCGTTGAAGCTCGCTAATAGAGCAGTGGCGTAGGACGTGCTTGTGGCGCCCGGAGCCAGAAAACTTTTAATGTTTTAATGTTTTGATTTGAGGGTGAAGCCACAAATTATGTGCAATTTTTGTGTCCCTGAGCCCGACTTTCTTTTTTTGACATGATGGGATAAAGATAAACGAGTTTTTTAAGAATCACCCCGAGTTTGATTTGCGGTACTGCAGCAGAGTAACTCTTTTCTATGCATTAGTTGCTCTTAACACGACAGTCCTTAAACATTCAACTCCAGCATTAAAACGTACAAAGGTTATGAAAGATACCAAACACTACAGGTTTTCACAATAATACAATCGTCGTTTATAGGAACGCCATTATTTCTCTCAAAATCATCGATCTGCTTTTCCACACGACACCCTACACACGCTGTTAAGTGACAACATTAGCCTTTTTTCTACGCTGTACGTAGTAATTAAATCAGCTATGATGATCTCTGACTAGGCAATTTTGTTGTAGTTTGAAAACTTTTGTTAATTGTTTTGTTAATGTCGGATTAGTAATTAATAATTAACAGTCATAGACCTCTAGGCGAATTTTGCACCTTCTCACCCGAGCGATTGCCCCCTGTCGCTCCCACATTGCCTCTGTAATAGAGAAGAATACATTTTATTGATATAGATTATAGACTAATGTTACCGTTAAATGTTTAGTTGATTAAATGTCTTTAAATCAGCTATGTATAGGGTTTTTGAATTTTAGACACGAATAGCCAGTAACAAATTAGGTGCTCTGTAGCAAAACCCGGCAGTGCGGGCGGTTCAACTCTCTTTCTAGTTGCAGTTATAAACAGAAAACTGCGCATTTTTCTAATATTTGAAGAAAGACAGCGTAAGATCAGTCTTCAACGTCTAAAACTTATACTGATGATATTCAGTTAAACAATACAGTGAGCAACAAGCTTCATGGTAATTCTAAACACAGACATGCATTGTGTTGTTTCAGATTGTTTCAAATTAGTAAAGACCATTCTACGTAAATGCGTTTCTGTGTAGTCGATACGTTGTTGAGTAGCTGTGTTGTTTTGGCGAGGCCCCATGGCCCTTACAGGCTTCTGAGGCTTAATCATTGTTATTATATGTTTACTGTCCAAAGGTAGCTTCAAACAATGTAAATGTAGTAGTAGTGGCAGTGGTAGCGGTACTCGCTTATAAGGCACCACCAGCACCGGTCTCGATTTTTCGTAATGTTTTTCCTATGTAAATATCTTCGTATATAAGGTACTCAGATATTAGGGACTTTCGGTTATAAGGGACGATATCTTCAGGTCCCGCGTAATAGAAACACAGGTAAACCCAGGACCCTATGATCAAAGCGAAATTGATCGATTTTTAACCTCAATTTTTTGCAAATTTGGCCTCCGAACAGCTCGGTTTCCGCAGTCACATGCATCTCGTATCACTGAAGGAGCTTCCTACATACCATTTGCACTGAATGTGTAGCAATAATCCATAAAAATATGGGTAAAAGTACAGATTTGGGTACACACTCGGTCTGACTCAACTTCGGCTATAAGGGACATTGGATATAAGGGAAGGTTTTTTCAGGTCCCGAGGTGTCCCTTATATCTGAGGCTGACTGTACATTAGATTGTCACCAACACTTAGGTGGCTCCACTGGCAGGTTTTCTCACTATAATATGTAATCCAGCATCCTTGTTATAGGCATGTTCCAATTAGCATGATGATTAAATTTCAATGGATGATGTTGACAGTGTCCATCTAATTTTGATTTAAATGAATTTACAGATATTGCTGGTCATTATGTGTTTGAGCATTTGATAAGATTTATTTAAAGTGAGTACACAGGTTTATTTATCTTGATTTTATGAAAGCTTTAAATATCTACTGTGTGCCAGTCATTTTTCATTACCTCAAATGGTACCTCCACTTGGCATAAGTTCGCAAGTGTAATATATAAATAACGAACAAATCAGATTTTAGTTAGGTAATCGGATTTTGGATTTTGTTTAATATGTTTTTTATTGTGCATCAGTAAACAGAGTTGTATATAATTATAGACACGTATAACTTCCATTTTTATATTAGGAAACATTATGTAAGTGTACCCTTATTATGTTATGTATTTCGATTTGCATAATTATAAAATATACTTGTCTTTAAAGTCATACTTGCCTGTAAAACTATGTGTATTCTTGAACATTTAGCAATGCCTTAGCATGATTTTTTTGTACATTTTGTGCTTTAAATCAACTTCAACAAGTCAATATCAATGGATAGGTAATCTTAATTTACAGCAGTAGGTTTTTAAATTTTTTCAGTGGGATATGTAGTGCTGGCCGTGCTACAGTCAAGGGACGCTGGCAGTAAACTACAGGGGAGCATTTATGAAAAGGGCAGATTTTGTTTACCCACATTTCTGTGATCACGCTAATGATTGTATGACTTATATATGTGTGCTTGCAAACCAAAACATAAGTCGGTATAGTTAAGACTACGTTGTGCTGCTTCAAAGTACAATGACACAAAAATTTGGTCAAATGTTAATTTTTTTGTTTTTTATAAAAACAAACGCTAAATATATTGGGCTCTAATATTCTAGCATCAAATTGTCAAGAAAATGTTCAAAAAATACTAAAAATTTAACAAAATACTAAAAAATACTAAACCCCCTCCCCCTGTACTCACTTTTCTGGCTAGAAACTAGTAATGCAGTTGTACAAAACTTGTATTTTCTAACTCCGATTGTAGCTCGTGGAAGCAATAATTTTGCTTTGGGTTCTTTCTGAACATAACAGCAATGTTCTCTTGCAAAATCCATAGCAACCAGTGTTTGTACGGTTGCTAAGTGTTTTGCAGAAAGGTTTTACAAAAAACAATGGCTAACTTTAACACAATGATTTTCTCAAGATTACGTTTTTCAGAGTGTAGCCTGCACTTCATCTTCGACGTGGATTATCGCAGCTTAGAAATAACATAAAGTGAACAGTTTGGTATCAAAATGATCCTCATGAAATGGAGATTCAGGATATGTGAATGATTACAAAAGCTTAATTACCGACTTATGGACGATTTTGCTATGCAAGCACACATATGGGGGTATATCTATGGCATCCAAATACCTTCTTCCTCTCTTATATTCCTTTTAAAATAAATAAAAAATGAATAATAGATGCAGTGTTTTCATGTAAAGTTTAATTTTGATAATGCCAGCTAAAATGGCAGTTAGACAAATTAATCACAAACACATTTTTACACATGTAACTAATTTTATTCATCAGCTTCTTCAAAAAGGCAAAGTTCTGCTCCCTAACTGTCCCCCTTGGAAAAGTGCAAGGGGGGCAGCTGCCTCCTCTGCTTCCGTGGCTCCAGCGCCCCTGCTACAGTACGAAGATATGTCTCCGTTTTTCTTTGGTGTTAACTTGTGACTTGTGACTGATAAAATTTATGCAGCACGAATCAGTTTAACACAGACTCATACAGACATTAAATTTTGGCTTTTGGACGACGCCTTTTGACACAAAAGAATTCTCAAAAAACATATTTTTAGTGCATATACTTCAGTGACAGTATGTGTTATATGTATCTAAATTGAAGAATAACTTAGTTTTGCAATAAAATTGCACAACACTTCCATTAGTCAAAATCCCTTAGGAATCGTATTTAGTAGATTTTCCACTTTTGTGGTTTTTATTTACCATACTGGTTGCTCAAAATTGTTATTGTTACTGTAAGAATTTTATTTCTGTACGCAATGTGCCATAAGTTTGTTTAATTATTACTTGTTAATATATTTCTAGTCATTTGCAATATCTTACATACATATTTTGCAAATATAAATTTTATTGAGGTTTTCTAGGCACAATATCTAGATTTGTGTGTTAAGCACAAGTAGAAAAATCTTATGTACGCATTTTGCAAACCTAAATTTTATTACGGTTTTGTAGATGTATAGATTCGTGTATTAAACACAAGTAGGGCTGCATATAAATTTTAACAAATAAATTAATCATGTTTGTTGACAACTAAAGGCGCTGTCATCAGTATTATTGTGTTTACCATTTCGCCTGTACAGAAATGATTTAATGAAATCTGATAAAATTAAGATTGCATCTTAAAACTAATTGAATATTAGGCCTTTATCTCCTAATTGTACTTGCTTAAATCAGAGAGTATACTAAATTTATAAGCTTTTACTAAACTAAACTATTTTATGTTTACTGCCTATTCATAGACTATCATTATCATAACTCCCAGCTTGAAAACATTTTTGATTTTAAGTTACATACCTAAACCAAGGTTGGACCAAGGCTTTGGAATGACGTAAGTGATGAATTAAAAACTGTTCAGCCAATTCAAGAATTTAAAAAGAAATACAGAGCAATGATTCTCAACAAGTACAATACTTCCTAATTTCCCACACCTACTGCAGCAGCCATACCACAATCCTGGTACAGATTATACAAAACAAGGCATCATTGATAAATCTTTAGAGCTGATGTCAACATAGCGCAATCTATTATCTTTTTCTTCCTACCATTTCCATTAACACATCTTTTTACCCTTCCTGTGTGATCTAACCTTTCTCCCAGTTCCTTTTTTGTTCACTCAGCCATTCTTTTTTTATCGGTTTCACGTGACAGTGGGCTTATACAAGCCTTTCCTTCTCTAGCCCACTGCAGTACAATTATTCTTTTATGATAACGATGGTGTATGAAACGTAACAATTTAACACAGTAGATCATCTACTGTAGATGTAATAATTTTGATCATGTCACTGTGTCTTAATGTCATTATATTGTACTGAATGTGATAATAATAATAAATAAAAAAATAATAATGTTTTGACATAGAAATTGGCTTTGGGTTGAAGAGGATAATAATATGAAAATTTTATGTGCTTACGTGTATGATTTATTAATTGCCAGACATATTTAGAAGATTTTAGGGTTACTTTGCAAAAATTGCGCCAGGATAATTTCATTTGCAAGCCTAAAAATGCAATTTTTTCAAGACCAAGTATAATATTTAGGACAGGTGCTGATTAAAGATGGAATTTCACCAGAACACCCAAAAGTGATATTAAAAAATTACGGTGCCCTTACAACTATCAAAGAAGTAAGACGTTTATTAGGTACTATAAATTTTTATAGAAATTATATATGATCATATTTTCATAATTATATACCAGACCATGCTACCATTGCAGAATCGATACTAAAATGGCTGGGAAAAATATTGTTTTGAACTAGATGCAGGATCGTGAGCTAGAATTGGCAGTGGCGTAGCTAATGGGGTGGAAAGGCAGATCTCAACATCGCAACTACTATGCAGCACCCGCTAAATATAATTTAAAAATTCATTTGTCCTTCTGCTTTTAATTGCCGAAATGTTTGATAACTTCTTGTTTCATTTCTCTGCGGAACTTCTTTTTTCCTTGATGCCACTTTCCTTTTGCAACACACGCTAAAACTAAGCTCGTTTTCATACAAGCCGTTTGACACTATTTCAGAAATGAAGAGAAATTAGAGTAAGCCCCTTCAACAAATACCTATGTGCAAAGTAACTGTCAGGGAAAACTGATCATGTGGACAGAGTTCAGTGTCTTGAATGTCATTCTTTTGAAGGAGCCTGTGAACTAAGTACATGTATTACTACTATCTTGAATGTGGGTGGCGAGACTTGAAGACTGTAAAAAATATCTTGACCATATAGAGGATGATGATGATGATGATGATGATGATGACGTCGACGACAATGATGATAACGATGACAATATTGAAGAAGATAAGATGTTCATGACGACGATGAGGCCGATGATCAAGATGATGGTTGATAATATAAGTGCGTTTGTCAATTCTGTCAGTCCGAGCATACCTCCGATCTGTCCACCCAGCTGTCCCACCTGCCTGTGTGCCAGCCCCACTTCATGCGTTTTCGACTATGAGAATTGGGAGACTTTTCCATAGACAGACATGATTTTTATACGTTTCGGCACAATTTATGAGCATTCAACACCAGGGCTCATTACCAAGATGATGATTGTAGCAGAACAGAAATCAAAAATAATCTTAAATAGATAGATACATAGATAGATAGATAGAAAGACAGACAGACAGACAGATAGACGGAAAGGCAGGCAGTTAGGTAGACAGCAGACACACAGATAGACAGAGAAGGGGAGAGGGTGAGATGGCAATAGCATGGCAGCCTATAGGCCTACATGCACCATACTTTTAAATAATAGTTAAATATTTATCATTACTTATCTTTGGCCTGTTTATTAGCTAGGTAAAAGTTCGTCTCAATAGGCATACTCTGAGACTTTGGCCACATGCAGAATGTACTTGCGTTAGCACGTAGAGTCGAAAATGGCTGGGCTTTCAAGTAAAAAACCGCATCAAGGAAAAGTTGCTGTCGTTACTGGGTCAACGTATGGAATTGGATATGGCATTACGAAACGACTAGCACAAGATGGTGCCAGCGTAATGATCAGTAGTCGATCAAAAGAGAACGTTGATAAGACTGTTGAAGCGCTGAAAAGCGAAGGGCTGACAGTTAGCGGAACAGTGTGCGACGTCACGAAAGAAAGCGATTGGAAATCACTGATCGATCAAACCATAAGAGAGTATGGAGGAGTGGACATCTTTGTTTCAAATGCTGGTGGTGGCACTGAAGAACACGGTTTGGGGCCAATGATGGATACCACAGAAGAAGGTTGGGACTCCATGATGAAATTTAACTTGAAGTCGGGATTTTTCATCGCAAAAGCTGCCAGTGCCAGTATGGAGAGGAGAGGAGGTGGTAGCATCATTTTCATCACTTCAGTCTTTGGGTATCACGCGTGCGGTGGATGTGAGATGTTGCCCGGCACTGCCTTGTACTCGCTGACAAAAACCGCCATTTTGGGTTTGGTTCAAGCGATGGCGCCACAGTGTGCTGAAAAAGGCATACGAGTGAATGCGATAGCGCCTGGTTTAATTGAGACACCAGCGAGTTCGATGTTGCCACAGTTTTGTCCAGATTTTACGGACAAATACAAGGCCCTATGTCCACTTGGACGGGTGGGAAAAATAGAGGAGGTAGCTGGCATGGCGTCTTTTCTTTGCACACAAGATGCAAGCTACATGACTGGCGAGACCATTTCAATCTGTGGAGGGTTTCCAACTAGATTATGACTGACCTATGTCGAGACCATTTCAATCTGTTGAGGGTTTCCAACTAGATTATGACTGACCTATGTCAGATCATAAAAACATCATAAAAATATTAACAACTGCATCTTTTGATATAGTTATAGTGTTGTGAGCTTTTTTGGTGTTATGAGCATTTTGGTGAAAATAAAAACTGAAATTCCAAGACTTATCGAATTCAATCATAATTGGCAAAGGAAACATACTATAATTATACCTGGATTCAATTACATGTATACAGGTCGTTCCAGAAAATTTCACTGTAATCTTGTTTATAATGTGCTAGGCTATTTTGATATAAACTCGAATAACAAAATAGACTGTGAATTCTAAAATGGCTGAGTACAATTAGGTAGTAGGAATAAAATCATCGGAACTGTTTTGACGAGACAACAGAAAGATACATATTTGTATAAGTCAACAAGGTTTTTTAAAAATTAATGCCCCTTTTTACGGCCAAATCACGTTGAAAACACCGGTTCTCGTCTGCTCACCGAAGTTAAGCAACGTAGATCCTGGTTAGTATTTGGATGTGTGACCGCCTAGGAATACCAGGTGCTGTAGGCTTGCGGGATGCCCACACTGTATCTCGACACTAGGCCGAGGAGCTGCACAAGGTCGACGCTAGAGGGCGGAGGAGGTCATGTGACCCAACGGCCATGGGAGGAGTAAACCTTCCAAATCAGGAGTGGAGCCCCGAAGGCGGACCAGTGCAGCATGCTCACTGACTCCGGCAGCTCCTGCAGCCAACCTGGTGCCAAACGTATCGCTGCGCTTTCCTTTGGACTACACCAAGGAGGAGGAGGAGAGGGGGTTCCTGTTGTCTGGGCAACTCAGGATCTCCATACACCAGGCGTGCGCCCAGGAGAGGCCACTCCAGTGACAGAAACAACACGGGAGGCAGCAGTTACGGCTGTCTAACTGCCGTTCAAGGATCGGACTGCTCAGCCACAGTCGACGCTGCAGCTCCATCAATGTGATCAATAACTGACTCTCTTGGCGCACATTCCATTGTCTTCCGAGAAAGAAGGATGCCAACAATATTAACATTTCCACGGTATAATCTTCACGCTGCTGACATACAGTCATACTCGATACAAGTTATCTTTGTAGGGGATTGTTTCTATTTGCTTTGATATCAACACCAAACTCTATAAATTATATATTTGCCAAATACAGTCTCTAGTTAGTTTCTACCCGACGCTCAAACTCCACCCTCAAGACTTTCGTAGCCAAACTAATCGGTCATCGGGGAATATGGGCCCGAGTTCGAAATCAGCTTGTGATTTTTTTAGCTGTGAAATTAGCCAAATTCATGTGAAAATCGGGGCTTCCACAGAATTTTAAAATAAATTTCCCTGACTTTTCCCTGACTTTTCCCTGACCAAGATAAGCAGAAATTGTATACCTGTATACGTATTCAAACAATTTTGTGTATGGACATTCATACATATACTGATATGTAATGTGTCGACACAGTTGCAGTAGTGCTTACACTAATCCGCATTAAATAAACTTTCTTAATCCAATCATTATTTTTCGGAACAGAAATCGAAACTTGGAGCCTGCCATAGCAAAACTTCATTTGATCACGAATCACTGAAAAATATGTCTGGCAAAATATCGGTTCACGATGATTATTTTTGCAACCTTTTCCAATTTCCCTGACTTTTTACCAAATTATCTTTTTCCCAGGCGTGCGCCCTGGAGACGTTCAAGGATCGCACTGCTCAGCCACAGTCGACGCTGCAGCTCCATCAATGTGATCAATAACTGACTCTCTTGGCGCACACTTCATTGTCTTCCGAGACAGAAGGATGCCAACCAATGTCCGTTTTCAGTGCCTCTGAAATTTGACACTCCGTCTGCTTATCTATACAGCACTAGGTGTTGTTCCGATAGATCGGTTTCCACTGTAATCAGTATCGGTTCGGATCGTTGCTTTTTTCATAATCGGAACAACACTGGCTCGACCGTGACACCACATTCAGTGGACGTGCTGTCCTCACTGTAGTAAATTTTAAATTATAAAAGAAAGTTATCGTACAAATGCGTCAACACGAGGAATTCACTCACATTTCAACACAAACTGCAAAGTTCTCCAATTGCATAATTACTTGATATAGCTGATCTAAACAATAATCAATGATCGGTTAATTGGTATCGGTTTTGAAGAAATTGGTATTGGTTTTCAAAAAATCGATAATCTGTATCGGATCGGTTATCATTTTTGAGGGAAATCAACAGTCGGTATCGGATCGGATGGGTTTTTTGTGATCGGAACAAAACTTATAACATTTCATTGTTAATTAACTAGAAGAATCTTGGCATATCTATACGGTAATGTTGCAAGTATTGTTAATATCCCTTATTATATAGGCCAAATAAGTATTGTTTTTATTATTCCTAATTTGACACGTAGTTTCACCAATTGTCAAGTTAAGATCCAAACAAAAACAGTAATTCAACCCCTCAACAATTATTTATTTTTATTTTTTGCTAAACTATTATTAATATTATTATAATTATTTATATTTACTTAATTTACCAATAATAAATTATATTTACGAAAAATTTAAATAAATAACTAAATAATAATGTATATATTAAATAAAATTCAGTAACGTCAAAACAAACTTTTATGCCAAGTGCTCCGTGAAGTCTAACTAAATAAATAGGGCCTATATACACCAACTTTAAATAATGAATAAAGTCGGCATTTAACAATATAATACTGTTATTTTCTTCGTAATTATTACACTATGCAAGCTGGAGAAGAATCTTACTGATTTAGGTAATGCCTTTCTGCTATCAAATTTTGATATATGAATAAAATTACAAGAAAGGATTGATTAAAGGAATGGATGAAAAAGTGAGTAAATGTCTTTCTGAGCAGCAATGAGCCTTTACGAAAATGCTTTCCTTTTGTTCACTTGGTGCATTGCTTCCTTTCTTTCTCAGTTATCTTATGACTCGTAGAGGTGCATTGCTGCTGCAGCAGTGCTGCTCTTTAATCTAAAAAGAACCAGGTGACAGATGAGGTGACTGCAACCTACTTTTTCAGTTATGATAAACTAGTGATCATAGACCAACAAATTGTAGTTAAACCAGTTCACACATCTACTGAAGCAAATTAAATTTCCGTATGTTTTTGGTCATTTTTTATAATAATTGTATAACCGTTACATAACCAGCAGTCTACGCCTTTGGAGTTGATATCAATTTCGTTTGTAGCATGGCTGCATCCAGGCTGAAGAATTGTTTATCGTCTTTTCCTGCTTACTGTTCAAGACTTAGCCTACAGGGAATGAATGAAATGACTTACAAAATTTTTTCAACATCATGATACTCATTTCCTTTATCAATTTTTCATATGACACATGTTTTCAACTTCAGTTATAATAACAGGCAGCATTTTTGCTACAATTCAAGCAATTTAGTAAAAAAAGACAGAACATTGACCGTAATTATGACAAAAACACTCACCGTATGTTCCTGGAAGTCCTTGAATACCTTGTGGCCCAGGTGGGCCAGGTAAACCTGGCGGGCCTGCATGCCCGGGTGCACCCGGTTCACCGGGGTGACCTTTCTCACCTTTATCCCCCTTTCCACCTGGATTACCAGGAAAACCAGGTACACCATCACTACCTTCTTTACCTGGTATTCCATCTATGCCTGGTGCACCATCTGCACCAGGTGTGCCATCAGCTCCTGGTGGACCAATCTTGCCTTGAGGCCCAGGAGCACCATCTTTTCCTGGAACACCTGGTATGCCAGATTCACCTTGTTTGCCAGCTATACCAGGCTGTCCTGGCTTTCCACTAATTCCTGGCAGTCCGGGTTTTCCGGGATCACCTTTATCACCAGGATGCCCTTTTTGCCCAGGACTTCCCTTTTTTCCATCTTTGCCAGGCATGCCTTGAATACCTGGTGTTCCTGGATGTCCCGCTATACCTGGTCTGCCAGGATTGCCTTGGTGTCCCCGTATGCCTGGTTTGCCTGGTTCGCCATCTTTGCCCTTCTGTCCAGGCACCCCCTGTACTCCTTGAGATCCATACCTTCCGTCTGCACCAGGCACCCCTGGAGCTCCTGGTTCTCCTTTATGTCCCTTTGTACCTGGTGAACCAGGACGTCCTTCTTTTCCATCATGACCATTCAGGCCAGGTGTTCCAGGTTCGCCAACTGGGCCTGCAACACCAGGGCGTCCTGGCAGGCCAGAATATCCAGGATGACCTTTATCTCCTTTTGGTCCTCTTGACCCAGGATCTCCTTTAATTCCCCTACGACCTCGCCTTCCTGGTGGGCCTGGTGGGCAAGTGTAGCATCCTAAATGTGCAATCAAGCATTTATTGTGGCTATTAGATTACTCACTTGTGATTAACTCTGTAAAGCTGTTCACTTCACCATGATGATGTTCTCGTTAAGGTAATACCATACTAAACTATGACATTTACTCATTATGAGATAAACAATGCGTACTAAATTTTCTCAAATTTTGATTATATGGCAATTGTAAACACGTATTTATAATCTGCTAACAGCTAGCTTACTATTACCATCATTTCAGCGTAGTTTTTTTTATACTGCCTTGATCATCATATCATGGAGCGTGGGCCACCAGGCATTCATTTCCCAAAAAATATTTCAGTACTAGACATGATCAATTTTTCTATGGTTAAATGTTGTTTCAATAGGCAAAATTCTTTGACCGTCGACAATGGCATGATCCTGCCTTCAATTAGATGCTTTTAGTAGTTTCTTTCTTACTTTAATACTTTTCTTTCTGACAGTACACCACAAGTTGTTGGTTAGAGTGAATGTTTAAAATGAAAATAGCTAGAGTTTTGGTTATCAACATCAAGCTGATTTTCGATTTGTTTGTCAATGTAACGTTATTTTTGTTTTTTTAACTAGTAACTTTAATTTGTTTCTAATTCAACTTTTTAATACCGCTTTTTCATGAATTTTGTATATTTTATTTTACTGACGGGTGCATTCCTTCAGTTCACTTTATATGTAGTTTTAATAATGAGCCTCTCTGCACAGCTGATGAAATTCGTGAGGAACGAACCTTCTTATGAAAAATAAAGAATTGTTGAGACTTAAGGGGCATTCTGACTTCCTGCAAACAAAGTTTGCTCATAAACTCATAACGACAACCTACACCACTCGCGGCACACCCACTACACTGCACTAGACAATCCACAACCGACCACACCCCAAGGGACAAACCATACCACCACACACCTATCCATACCATCGTGGCTAGCACCGATAGTGATGACAATGATGGCGACGACAACAAAAACAACCGCATAGTGTAGCCACACAAAACGTTTTGCACAAAGCTGAAAACCTGTGCAATGAAAAATGTATTAGACCCATACGCGAATGATCAATAATGTGCCCATCTTCTACATAGCCTTTGCTTACTGCTCCAGCAGTGATGGTCATGTAAGCTAACTCTTAGCAAATATAAATACTTAGCAATACCCTATTTCAAAAATACTTTCCACACCCAAAATATTTCTAATGTATAAAATACACAAATTAGTAATCGACTAGGAATCAATTTTAGTTCTTTTAAATCGGTAACCAGAAAAGTATGGAATTGAATTATCACCATTCAATAGAAGAGGTTTAATTAACTAGAGATAAAATTTCCGATCGAATTAGTAATCATAATCAATAATCAATAAAAGCAGACAAAATCCTACAACTTTATCCTGTCGCAGTTCTGCCACTCCTGCTTCTTATTACTCTCACTGCTGTGGAAAGAGGAAAGAGAGAGAGAGAGAGAGAGAGAGAGAGAGAGAGAGAGAGAGAGAGAGAGAGAGGGGGTTAGCTAATTATAAAGTCAGCAGCTATAAAGCATAACTTACTGTATCTGCGTCCGTATCTGCCACGTCGGTACCCGTCTTCTTCTTCTGAATCTGAAACCAGTTATTATGATAAATTATAAAATAATTCCATGACGTTGACACTCGTTCGAGACCCTCTCCCTCACCAACAACAGTTTTAAGAACGACAAAGGCATGATTATCTTGCAGATATTAGTAATGTCAACCCACCAAAGAGCCGCTTGACAGAGAATTTAATTAGTATAGACCTGGCTCTAAATGTTTTGGATGTCAGTAAGGTAAGGCGAAGTAAGGTAAGGTAAATACTTTAAAACCGTAATATCAAAACAATCAGTCACAGAGAAAGAAAATAACAAGTTTAGTGTAGGGGTGGAAGATGGCCTTCTTAGTGAGCCACCCTTCTAATTCAACATAAGTAATATACACAATATAAGTAATAATAATGTATAAGTAATACATTTAAAGTAAGAGGAAATTTAATTACCAATAAAACAGAATGAAAAAATAAGAAACTGCTTTCTGTTTTGTATTGCTTAATTATGTAGTAATAATAAAAATTAATGTTAAAATTTAGCAATGCTTTCTAAATTAAACCTGAAACCCACCAGTGTCTAATGATCGTTTCCTATACCCAGTGAGTTATATAAATGTCAAACTAAATATACATGGAGTATATAAACTAACCAACCCAGCAAAATATAATTTTGCACAGAATACTACAACGATAACCCACACCACACCACCCACACCACGTCATATACACCACACACCACCCACACTACATCTCCTGCAACACATTACGCATTCACCAATGGTACTACTAACTCTTAGCGGATACAATAGCAGAGCTAACATAATGGAAAAAATAGACCTACCCAAAAAATTGCAAGAAAACCTTTTTTTATGTTTTCTTGCAGTATTTGGTTCAGAAAATACCATGTCCAAATCAGGCCAAAATCAGAGCACTGCATAGGGCTTAATTATGACGTCAAAAAAAGATGGCCACCATTTGACCACAATGAATGGGTATTTAGTCTACCAGAATGATTCAAAAGCACGAAACGTTGCATAGTGCTAGAGTTCATCTACTATTATATTAATATTCTTGGTATCTTAATATATATATATATAAGATTCGAGGCTACAGCCCGGACGAGGGCACCATTTGAGGCGATCTATATATCAAACGAAAGGTCTCGATCTAGTGTCGTGCCATTGATGGTTTATTTTTCGAATCGGGCCCACCGGGAGGAGGGGGAGGCGAAAAACCTCCAAAAATGGCCCTTTTTCGGCCGTTTTTTGCAAAAGTTATACGGCTGAGATGTAGAGAACGGGAACGGGCCGAGGGGGGTGCTGGGTATGGATAGATAGCTCGTTCAGCGGTGGGTGTAGTAGGCATATTTAGAATTCCCGAGAGGGCCAGGGCGCCCCGCAACGGGTGTTTTCCCGGACCCAACTCGCGATTTTTTCGAAATTTTTGACCAAACAGCATGCGGGAAAAACGTTCTAGCGGCGCCCGGTGGGACTCTCGGAAGGAGATATATAGCTCTTTACAAAGAGGAAGGACAGGGCTACACGATGATGTGGGATATATTTTAGGGCAGGTCCACCGAGAGGAGTATCAACGAGTTAGTTAGGAGTTCTATTTTCGGCAATTTTCACTTAGAAAACTGCTGACGCAAAGGCATTGTTGTGACGTCATCCATTGTACTCTGTCTATAATCTTATAGCTTTAATTCAGCAAAAAGCTGCTACAGGCTTTGCGTTAGTTAAACAAACAGTAGACACGATGTTACGGGCTTTGTGTTATAAATGTGGACTAGGTAGGATGTTCGCGTATTATTGATTACACTTGTATTTATACGCAAAATCTTTTGCGGGGCCTTTGCTATTTATTATATTATAGCACATAGTTTCAAATTTGTGAAAAATGTTTGGAATGGTTTTGTTGTAATGCTGTGCTGTTGGTGCTTGTGCTATAGGTGTTATCATCGTTGCCACCATCATCATCATCATGTGTTGTGGTGCGGTGTGGTGTTATGGTGTGGTGCAGTGCGGTGTGATGTGGTATGGTGTGGTGCAGTGTGGTGTGATGTGGTGGAGTCGTATGGTGTGGTTGGTGTGGTGTGGTATGTGGGTCGTGCGGTGTGCTGCAGTGGTATGTTGTGGTACGGTGTGGTGTGATGTGGTGGAGTGGTATGGTGTGGGTGGTGTGGTGTGCAGGTGGGTGAGTGGTGTGGTGCAGTGTGGTGTTATGGTGTGGTGCTGTGCGGTGTGATGTGGTGGAGTATTATGGTGTGGGTGGTGTGGTGTGGTGTGTGGGTGGTGCGGTGCAGTGGTATGGTGTGGTGCAGTGTGGTGTGATGTGGTGGAGTCGTATGGTGTGGGTGGTGTAGTGTGGTGTGTGGGTGGTGCGGTGTGCTGCAGCGGTATGGTGTGGTGCGGTGTGGTGTGTAGGTTGGTGGGTGGTGTGGTGCAGTGTGGTGTTATGGTGTGGTGTGGTGCTGTGCGGTGTGGTGCAGTGTGGTGTTATGGTGTGGTGCTGTGCGGTGTGATGTGGTGGAGTATTATGGTGTGGGTGGTGTGGTGTGGTGTGTGGGTGGTGCAGTGGTATGGTGTGGTGCAGTGTGGTGTGATGTGGTGGAGTGGTATGGTGTGGGTGGTGTGGTGTGTAGGTGGTATGGTGGTATGGTGTGGTGCGGTGTGGTGGTATTGTGTGGTGCAGTGTGGTGCGACGAGGTGGAGTGGTATGGTGTGGTGCAGTGTGGTGTTATGGTGTGGTGCTGTGCGGTGTGATGTGGTGGAGTGGTATGGTGTGGTGCAGTGTGGTGTGATGAGGTGGAGTGGTGTGGTGTGGGTTTTGTGTTGATTTGTGCACAAAATTCTTTTTGTGGGGTTTGGCTAGTTAAGGTTATTAATTTTGATTTTAGAGTCAATCGAAATTCGTCAATGAATTTTATTTACCTTATTTGTTAAGATCCGTTGAGTTGTGTTTGCAACCATCCAACTCTTCAAGTCTAGTTTTGTTTAGCTTTCTGTGGTTAAATAAATTTGTCTCTGCAGTTTAAACTAGGATAGAAACTTTAGGTTAAGTTAGGTGGTAGGTCTCTATGATTTGAGCGCGGCCAGCTGGCTAATACAGCTTTCTTGTTGATTCTGATTTGTTCAGTCTTGTTTTTTAGATTACTCAGCTTCCGCATCTACCGGCATGGTTTACGCATCAATGGGCACGGCTTACGCATCTATGGGCACGGCTTACGCATCTACGGGCACGGCTTACGCATCTACGGGCACGGCTTACGCATCTACGGGCACGGCTTACGCATCTACGGGCACGGCTTACGCATCTATGGGCACGGCTTCCGCATCTACTAGCGCGGCTTCTGCAACTATGAGCGAAGCTTCTACGGGCGCGGGTTCCACACAGATGAGCAAGGCTTCTACATTCCACAACTACGGGTGCGGTTTCCGCACAGACGAGCAAGGATTCTACATTCCACAACTACGGGCGCGGGTTCCGCACAGACGAGCCAGGCTCCTACATTCCACAACTACGGGTGCGGCTTCCGCACAGACGAGCAAGGCTTATACATTACACAACTACGGGTGCGGCTTCCGCACAGACGAGCAAGGCTTATACATTACACAACTACGGGTGCGGCTTCCGCACAGACGAGCAAGGCTTCTACATTCCACAACTACGGGCGCGGCTTCCGCACAGACGAGCAAGGCTTATACATTACACAACTACGGGTGCGGCTTCCGCACAGGCGAGCAAGGCTTCTACATTACACAACTACGGGCGCGGCTACCGCACAGACGAGCAAGGCTTCTACATTACACAACTACGGGTGCGGCTTCCGCACAGACGAGCAAGGCTTCTACATTCCACAACTACGGGTGCGGTTTCCGCACAGATGAGCAAGGCTTCTACGTTCCACAACTACGGGTGCGGTTTCCGCACAGACGAGCAAGGCTTCTACATTCCACAACTACGGGCGCGGCTTCCGCACAGACGAGCAAGGCTTCTACATTCCACAACTACGGGCGCGGCTTCCGCATAGACGAGCAAGGCTTATACATTCCACAACTACGGGCGCGGTTTCCGCATCTACCAGCGCGAACCGACTGTGTTCTCCTGACCATTTGGCCAAACTATCAACAATAATTCAACTTAGCTTTAGTATACTTACAATGACGAATATCTAAGGCTTCCGGAATCTCAAAATCACCTTCATCAAAATCTACATTTGCAGGAATCCGTTCTGGCATACCTGTGTGTCAAGTTCAGAATACAAATTTCGAAATTTGCGCTTTCATCCTTATCAAAGTGTTACGTTTTCATTAATAAGAACTCTTAAGTAAAAAAACAAATACGTAGACTGCAAATATTTTTGCCATAATGCCTGGGACTCTAAAATTACTAAAAAAAATATTACCTTTTTTGCCCCTTAAACGCAGCTCAGACTTTCAGAATAAAAAAAACATAAAAGCATTTCAAATTACCTTCAAGCTTTACATAAACCCAAGAAAATGCTCTTCGTACATATATTCTACTTTAAATACTCACCACTACTATTAGCTCTCATCAGTAGTAAAGGGCCTTCTTCCTCTAATAGTTCATTAAGGATCGTGAATATGATTTGCCTCATTTTTTCGGAGATATGCGGGTCTGCCTCTATAGGCGCAGAATCTTCGTTATTTTGTAAATCAGTTTGTGTAAAATCAGACGCTTCGCTCTGTGACAAATCTCTTTCATATTGCGTCACAGATGGAAATGCTTCGTTTTGCGTCACGAATGAGGCCGTTCCGCTCCGCATTGATCCTGAGCTCTCCTCCGCTAATTCTGCATGGCCTGAATAAAAATAAACAGCGACTTCACTCTGTGACTTGAAACAAAGTATTATTTTTAAACATTATAATTAAATAAGCGCGAATTTATCAGTCTCATTCATCACACTTATAATAATTTTATATAAGAATTACTAGTGGTTGATTAATTATAGAAGCTGCAGAAAAACTGTGACTAGCAGGGCGTCTGAAGTGGAAATTTTCCCGGATGCCAGTTCAGCTACTAGACCAACTTGGTAGAGTTGGCTTGAATTCTCATTTTATTACTACACAATCAGTCAGAATCAACTAGCAAGTTAACTTTTCGAGACATACAGATACATTTGGACTGAAATATATGTGCAGACCTGTCTAAGCTCACATACTTGCAGCGACTTGTCCAGGCAAGAGGAAATCCATTTACAACTGAACAAAAATTTGCAGATTTCGTTCCAGACACCTTTGGACAAAACCAAAGCCGCACACGCACAGACATGCAGCCCATTAAGACTTTCACATAACACCTAGCCTAAATGCTCCTAATAGACATTTTCAGCCCGTCTTGCACACATAAATTAGTACAGATATACATAGACTCCATTAGATTAGCACGGACACTTACATACGTAGTCAGACCAGGTCAAACATGTGCACGTGCAATCAATTTAGCATAAACACCTGTACATGCAATCACATCAGCACAGACACATACATACGTAGTCAGACCAGGTCAAACATGTGCACATGCAATCAATTTAGCATAAACACCTGTATATGCAATCAGATCAGCACAGACACATACATACGTAGTCAGACCAGGTCAAACATGTGCACATGCAATCAATTTAGCATAAACATGTGTACATGCAATCAGATCAGCACAGACACATACATACGTAGTCAGACCAGGTCAAACATGTGCACATGCAATCAATTCAGCATAAACGTACTCAACTCTGCACAGACACGTGCAGATGGACTCAGATCACCAACTCGTTCGGAAGGAACACAACTAAATGTGCATTTGCATCCTGACATACACAAGCAAGTAACGTCTTATTGGGTTAATTAAGCCCCCGTGTTTTCGGTTCTTCATTTGACACTATTTACCAGAATAGCCTTGTATAAAGTGCAGTCTTTTATGTAGTACTCGTCATACCAGATAGGTGGCGTTACTAACCATAGTTATCTGCGATAGTAGCAAGTAAGGTAACTGTTCGTAAATTACACCTTTCGACGAGACTGTAGCTAGCCACAACTGTAGCCTGTAGGCACCAAGAACTTAACCGAAATGACCCCCCTCCCCAACCGCCAAGATCAAATGTCGTACGTCCGTATAAAATTGGACAGCCAGGCCAAATACTGAGCACAAAACGTTTGAATGTTAGACTATTGCCGTTAATTTGCAAAAAATGCGGGAAAGATTAAGTTTAATGCACGAATAGCTTAAGCTGACCACGTCTACACAATGATGAACCCTACGCAAGAGTATAGGTTATGTACGATTCTACTAACTTTCGTCAGGTACCGATGCAGACGAGCATAATAAAGCGATTCGAATCAAACTTGCTAACACGTGAAGGTGCTTCATCATTGACGTAATAGAAAACTCCTGTACATTTACACCTGTAAACAAAAACATAAATGCGTATGAAATATGCTACTGACTTTACACGAAAGCAGGCAGGTAGAATCTGGCCACTAACCCATTAACTAAAATCAAAGGCGGTGTTCGTCCACTACTAGGTAACTGTCGCGGCGACTGCCAATACTGCTGAGCTGTTGCATTGGGGTTCCACTTGCCAGTAAACCAGCCACACGGCCTGCTGGAGCGTCATTAACATTTGCGTTGAAGGTCGCCCCGTTCTCTTACTTCTCAAATTGAGTCTAACCCGCCGATGTCGCGAAAGTTACGTATAAATGTGATTTTGACGCAATCTGAAAACGAGCAAATAGAATTTGAGCACATTAGAGGCATAACCTGTTCGGAAAATTCCTTCAAAATATCAATGGTATGCCCGTTTTGCAGTAAGTTTTGAGGGAGGTTTAACAAGCAACATTCTTCTTGACGCTTGTTCGACCTCTTCGCTGTGTCATATTCTGGCAAAGTTTCACGATTTGGTTGACAGGCGTCGCCACCAGTACGCTGGGTGAGCAACGGCATTATGTACCAAGGGGTGAGAGAGTCGTGCAGTAGTAAGTTGCTCGTTTTCAGCGCTACAATAGATAGCAAGCCGCGTTTAGCCCCGCCCAACTTGATGACGTAACGCACACTCTCACCAACTCCATCGCTGTAAGTGCTTACAGCATGTAAATAAATGGAAAATATGGAAAAATTTGGTACTAGTAAGTTTGGTACAGGTAAATTTCGTCTTAGTAAATTTGGCACGAGGAAATTTCGGTACCGGGAAAATTTTCTGCTGGGAATTTGTAGTACAGCAAAATTTTACCACTAGGAAAATTGGGTACAGGGAAAATGTGGTACTGGGAAGATTTAATACAGTACTGGCAAAGGTTGGCAAGCATCTTTGTTACAAGTAGGTCTGGTGCATGGCAAAATGGTACGGAACGTTTTTTGATAGGAAAGTTTAGTACTGGAAAAATTTAGCTGGTACTAGGAAAATATGGAACAAGGAAAGTATCTTTTGTAAAATCTACAAAATGATCGCACGTTCAGAATCATATTAGACATTATGAATGATCAGTCTTAAAGACTTATATAAGCAATAAGGCAACATAAGTTAATTACTCCAGACAAAACAGTGAATAACAATTAAGAGGCCTGCCAAATACTATTTTCAATCTTAATAAAGATTAATGCAATAGTAGCATTTAGCAATCTCTTGCAACAGCATAACAGCTTTAATTAAAAGAAATATGAAACTAATTACCTTGAGACCGACAGCGTTTTTATTAATTTGACGACTCAGCTCATGCTATCTACCTAGCTGAGAGAGATTTTTTCATGTGGCAGATTTGTTTGTTTTTGGCTTGGAGAAACTGATGAATCTGACTGTCTCGAGTCTTCCAAGCACTATACGTCTACAGAAGTATCATTCAAGCACGATGTTTCACCACTGTTATGTCTCTGTACTACTGCTAAACAAATTTTAGTTGTAGAAATCTCGTATGGCTGGAGCATATAAAAATAATAATACAAATAATAATACCCATTTCACCTTAACTCTCGCAGTATATTTCAATGCAATTTCTGCCTGTTTGGGAGCCGCTTTCGTTGCGCAACTCAGATAAAGGAGGCGGCAATGCAAAGAGAGAGCTAATTGGCTGTCACTAGGGGGACCCCCGTTGGTTGACTGACGTTTTGGGAAACTCATTTGTGATGCCCGATCTAGTGTCCAAGCTTGACTTTTTATTTTGAATGCCTGTGCAAGCCAAACAAACACTGTTTTATTTTACAATTATTATTTTTATTAATTAGATTGATTTCTAAATGTTAGCTAGTGATCTCAGCCCCATATAAGAGTTGTAAGTCTTTTGTGTGTGTTCCACATGGCATGTTAGCACATTAGAAGTTTTCCAACATTTCGTGATGTTCTTACACGGAACACCTATCTAAATATTATATATCAGTAACGACAGTACACGTTAGGGAAATAATAAAGGACCCATAACACGTGCTTTAGGAAAATCCGTGTTCGGCTCAACACATCTTTAATTTGATGGTTAATAAAAATCAATTTCTTTTGTGATGTGCACTTTCCCTTACCTGCTGGAAAGACTTATGCAACTAGAAATAATAATCTAAAATGTTGGTGCCAATTGGTAAAATGTCGGCAGTTACTGAAACGCGCCTTTGTATTTAAAGGACAAGAAAAGGGGTACCTGAAGTAGGTTTCAGAAAAATCGCCTTAAAATTATATTACTTTACAGCTATTTTATGCATATATCGTATTCGTGTTGAAAGGAATTTTCGTCTGTTTTCATTTTAAATCTCCCGCAATACTGTTCCGACGGCGCCATTACATGACGTCACTACGCCACGTAAATCAGGGGAAGAAAAGGCAATGTTAAATTATGACCCAAAAACTTTCCGTGCAAATCTATGTTACTTAGTATTTCACTTACCTGCTGGAAAGACTTATGTAACTAGACTAATCATTTAAAATGTTTGTGCTGACTCACCCTCCAGGATGCGCCACTCACTAATCAAAAACATATTTTTAATCTTACTGACAAAATGCAGTAATTTAAATTTTACTTAGTTAGTAACAGGTATGCTACGCATGCTCAGATTATTTTTTCAAACTTTACGTAATGTTATCTAAACTTGTTTCAAACGACCTATCATTAAAATGGCTGCCCCTTACGGTAATCGCAGGAGTTTAAATTTACAAGTTTTATACAGCGTTACTGCTGACGCGAGCCGTGTGTGCTAAAAGGCAGTGTGTAAGTGGTATAAAATGTTAAGTCGAATTTTTTAAGCTTTATGTAAGTGGAGGGTTTTTTTGTGCTCAATCACTTTCACTGCAAACTAGACAAAGGAGAATTCATTACCGACATCACTAAAACACAGCAGCTCTGTATCAAGTCCAAATTAAAAAAACATTTAATGACTCGTTTTGAATATCCGACATACGAACACGAAGATACTTACTCAAATCATAATTTCATTTTTCCTGACCTTACTAAACTAGTTTATATTTTATTTTTGAATTTCTAGTTGCACTTGTAGTTTAGCTTGCACCAGATGCATTTGCCCAGAACAGTGTATGTTTTTATAAGAACTAACACTGATTGTCTGTCTTTTATTATAATGGTCAATGTTTTTAAAATGGCAAATAAAGATTTTACTACTACTACTACTACTACTACTACTACTACTACTACTACTACTACTAGTACTACTACTACTACTACTACTACTACTACTACTACTACTACTACTACTACTACTACTACTACTACTACTACTACTACTACTACTACTACTACTACTACTACTACTACTACTACTACTACTACTACTACTACTACTACTACTACTACTCTACTACTACTACTACTACTACTACTACTACTACTACTACTACTACTACTACTACTACTACTACTACTACTACTACTACTACTACTACTACTACTACTACTACTACTACTACTACTACTACTACTACTACTACTACTACTACTACTACTACTACTACTACTACTACTACTACTACTACTACTACTACTACTACTACTACTACTACATTTTCTCACTTCTTTCATGGGGTATTCGGTTCCAGTGCTCAACAGTTTTTGCCCTTAGTTTCTCTCTCTACTTCAAACGACTCCGTACTCAAGCCTGGCCATCGTACTTTCTCTGCGAATTCAAGATGCCGTAATTCATACGATTAAGTTCCATTTTTTCTTGATAACTAATATCTAGTCACTAAATAAGTCAAACCTAGACTGACCTTATTATTGCTCTATTGTAAAGCACTTGTAAAATCTTCGTCCACAATCCAGCAACATTTCACACGTTTTATCGCTGATAAAGCAGGTTTACCGCCTATAACCTTGAGAAAGCACTAAATTAAATCGTTCTTACGCACGGAAGCACTTTTGCACATTAATTTACTTACAAATTCTATTCTGGCATTTCTCGTTTAAGAACTAAATTAAGTGTAAACGGTTAGGCCTATCAGGGTAGAACGACAATTACACTGCTGGAATGTGAGACGAAACTTCATTTAAATTTGTTTCAAATTGACACCCAGGCTGTCCAAAAACTTGCTTTCCGGGGAAAAGAAACAGTTTTTTTACTTAAAGCAAGAATTTATAAGTCTCATGAATATTGATAGTACATTTAATTTTCTAAATAAATTGTGAAAATATTGTTCTTATCAGGTGATATATTAATGTCGGTCAAAAAGAATACAATAAGAGAACCTGAACTTTCATTGTTGCAACAACATCATTTTGCATGCCTACAACGTCAAAAGCTGATAGTTTTTATTGTTGAAAGCAGATTTTGATCTGACAGCTGATAGAAAAGACATTTCCGCAATTTGTGTACAAATTTAAAAGCATTATCATAATGATAATTGCAGAGGGTTTACATGAACACGTGTAAAAGAACTGAAATTTCTGGGATTAATACTGAATGAGCATCTAGACTGGCGACCACATATATTCATGATCAGATTAAAAATATCAAAAAATATAGGTATCATCTCATATATTAAAAACTTTCTGAACACCGAACATCTTCTAACATTATACAACAGTTTAATATTATCATATTTAAATTACTGCACAACATTATGGGGCTTTACTTATACTACAAATTTAGAATGCTTAAGAGTTTTACAACGAAAATTTTTACGTGTCATCTTCAAACTAGACAAAAGGAGCACAATTACTACTACACATTTTAAGCAATGTCAAATATTACTTCTGGATGATGTTATTAATTTTAATGGATGTATATACATGTATAGAACCAACAACAACTTATTTCCAACTTTTTTTGAAAATCCAGTCAAGCTAAATGTAAAAAAATACAATACCAGATATAATGAATATACCAAGACGTTGTAGAACAAATATGGCGAAACACTTCATCAGCTATATGGGGCCAGTCCTATGGAACAGACTAAGCCGCAATTCGAAATGTAGTCACTCCCTTTTAACTTTTAAAAAAACCGTCAGAAAAGAAATATTTCAAAAGTATTGAAGAGTAACACAATTTGATAATGGTAATAACCTGCATTTTTTGCTACAGTAATCTTAATATAACGTGACTATGTTTAACAGGATACTGAACACTTTGTAACCATGATCACAGTTTTTCTTAGTTTCTCGCTCCATTTCATCTTTCATTCACTACTCCCCCCCATTTTTTTTTAAGATTTCCACATACAGTTTGGCCTGTCAAGCTATGCTTTTCGGCTCAAACTGTATGCATCAAAAAATTATTCTGTAATGAAATTTGCACATGTATATCCCGCATTATGAAATTTCTTAATAATATTGCATTTATTCATATTTATATTTATATTTACTCAAATGGAAAATTATCTGTATTTTAATGCTAATTGTAATGATGCAATGTGGAAAATGAATAAAACTCTTGAAACTCTTGAAACTCTTGAAACACCTTCACAGCCGTAGGCGCTATACCAGATGTATTTCAGCGACCACTATTTTATCATTTCCTAGCTTTTCCATTAACCCACCTGTGTTATGTACTGGACACAAAATTATTGCTTTCTAGATTTGATATCATTTTTGGTACAAGTGCGTTTCAAAAGTTGTGATCTGGTATGAGCTGTTGTGTCTCTATCTGTTGCAGTTCTTGAAATCGTACCACTTATGCACATATTAACTTTGAGTCTAATGCGCGCAATGATTTTTAGAAATATTTTTGATGCACCAAATTAAAACTCATTTTGCAAAATCGTAATTTGTGGTGCACGATGTTCAACAAGAGGTTTCACGGGCTTAACTCGACTTATTTGTAAAATACATGTATATTGCTAGTTGCGAATTTCATAAAGATTGAAGATCCGAATCGATCTCTGGCCATACAGTACGTTTGTTGCGATTAGTAGATATTTTAAAACCGAACATGCTGTATTCTCAGGAAACATGCAGGTATTTCATGCTTGCTTGACCATAATTTAAATTCGAAAACCTAGTTCACTTCTTGAGTTGGGCATTCGTGATTTTTTGTGTCGATCATCCTTCTAGACATTAAAATCATTTAACGCTACATAGTAATAGTAGCAATAGCAGTAATAGTAATAGTAATAGTAATAGTAATAGTAATAGTAATAGTAATAGTAATAGTAATAGTAATAGTAATAGTAATAGTAATAGTAATAGTAATAGTAATAGTAATAGTAATAGTAATAGTAATAGTAATAGTAATAGTAATAGTAATAGTAATAGTAATAATAATAACAATAGCAATAGCAATAGCAATAGCAATAGCAATAGCAATAGCAATAGCAATAGCAATAGCAATAGCAATAGCAATAGCAATAGCAATAGCAATAGCAATAGCAATAGCAATAGCAACAGTAATAGCAATAGTAACAGTAGTAGCAATAGTAACAGTAGTAGCAATAGTAACAGTAGTAGTAGTAGTAGTAGTAGTAGTAGTAGTAGTAGTAGTAGTAGTAGTAGTAGTAGTAGTAGTAGTAGTAGTGGTAGCAGTAGTAGTAGTGGTAGTAGTGGTAGTAGTGGTAGTAGTGGTAGTAGTAGTAGTAGTAGTAGTGGTAGTAGTAGTGGTAGTAGTAGTAGTAGTAGTAGTAGTAGTAGTAGTAGTAGTAGTAGTAGTAGTAGTAGTAGTAGTAGTAGTAGTAGTTGTTGTAGTAGTTGTAGTAGTAGTGGTAGTGGTAGTGGTAGTGGTAGTGGTAGCGGCAGCGGTAGCGGCAGCGGTAGCGGCAGCGGTAGCGGCAGCGGCAGCGGCAGCGGCAGCGGCAGCGGTAGCGGTAGCAGTAGCAGTAGCAGTAGCAGTAGCAGTAGCAGTAGCAGTAGCAGTAGCAGTAGCAGTAGCAGTAGCAGTAGCAGTAGCAGTAGCAGTAATAGTAATAGTAATAGTAATAGTAATAGTAATAGTAATAGTAATAGTAATAGTAATGATAAATTTATTTAAGCATCATAAACTTAATACAGCAGTTAAGATGTTTTGCCTATTATACAAATAAATATGCGCAGAGGTGATGAAATGCCTATGCACAGACCAGCAAAGTGTGGAGTTAACCCTTTTATACGGAAGTAGTATATCTTGGATATATTCTCGTGTCGTGAAATGATGAGCCGTCAAAAGTTAAATACGTTCCTAATTGGCTATGCAATGCACGTAGCTATAATGTATAAACTATTCTAAGGTCACAGAACTAGTTTAGCGACCGTAATCGTAGTTGATTTATTTAGAGGTTCATGTATAACCAGAGGAAACAGAGCAACTTGTCTTCACAAACAAAAACAAAAATCCCTAGTAATGTTATAGTTAAAGTGCCAGCAAACAAAGTAAAAGGCACTAAGTTCTTAGGAATCACTACAGATGAACACTTAACTTGACAGAAATATTTGAAATTTATGAAAAGTAGGCTAAAATCTCCAAAACCTTAGGTATTATGTACAGCGTTAGATACATATTGCCTAAATCAGTACTCATACTATTATGTAATTCTCTTTTTACCATACCTTAATAACTCGAATATAGTTTGGGATAGCACATATACTAGTGACTGAAAAAAATTCAGGTAATTCGGAAAAATAGTGAAGGTTACAGGGACCACGTGACCAATATTTAGCACCCTAAATTTTGTAAACATTTATGACATTAACAAGTTAGAAACCGCGATTTTCATGTATAAGTTCACTCTTAAGCTATTGCCACTCTTATTTATTGATTATTTTTGTTTGAATGCTGAAATACACGCTATAGACTTTTACTATCACTATATAAAGTGCAAAACAAACGCAGGCGTAAGACAATTTTCAATCAAGTATAATGGCCCTTACATATAGAATTCAGTTGGTCCTGCTATAAAGAAATTCCAACTCACTGCCCAGCTTTAGAAAATTATACAAATCACACTTATTTCAGTTATTTGACGCAAATAACTGCTCACTCCATGACTTTTTTGTTTTCCATTTTCAACAACTGGCACTCTTGGGTAATAATAATTCGAGTCTGTACAGTAATGCCTGTACAGGGCACACTTCTATAAGATCTAATCAAGTGCTGCCTCTTCCAGAATTGCTTAGTAAATGTGTTAAAACATTTATCATTTCTTTTTACCGTGTATCAGTTTATATTGTAATTATAAAATATTACTAACACCTATTATAACTCTTTCTAACCGTCAGTCGCAGGTTACTAGTGAATATTTTCACTACTGATAATAAACGTATTACTGTAATAAACTTGCTTCATAGGTCTCTAGCTCTGTGTAATTTTGTAATCTCAACTTTGAATAAGTCAGAAATTTGATTCCATATGCTTTCTGGGGTAAATGCCTACGTTTATTTTGCTGAATAATTTCATTGAAATTGAAAAAATTAAACTGAATTCACTTATTTATTCATTTGTTTGTTGATTAGAAAAATTGTTTTAACTCAATGAAAAGTAAAAAAAATTAATCACACAAAGAAATTTTTACATATTCAGCAAGATTATGCATGCGGGACAGAAACTTGTCCTCTCCCTTGTGCATTTTACGCCACAAAATTCAGCAAAGTAGCCGTGATAACATCCCCGACGAATACTCCGTAGTAAAGATCTCTTGGTCACCAGGTACCCTCTATGCCATTTGTACATGTATGTACCAAGGTGTGATAAAACCGACGTCCTGGATCACTTGCAAGGTGTGATAAAACCGACGTCCTAGATCACTTGCACTGTGTGATAAAACCGATGTCCTGGATCACTTGCAAGGTGTGATAAAACCGACGTCCTGAATCACCTGCAAGGTGCGATAAAACCGACGTCCTGGATCACTTGCAAGGTGTGATAAAACCGATGTCCTGGATCACTTGCAAAGTGTGATAAAACCGACGTCCTGGATCACCTGCAAGGTGTGATAAAACCGACGTCCTGGATCACTTGTAAGGTGTGATAAAACCGATGTCCTGGATCACTTGCAAGGTGTGATAAAACCGACGTCCTGGATCACTTGCAAGGTGTGATAAAACCGATGTCCTGGATCACTTGCAAGGTGTGATAAAACCGATGTCCTGGATCACCTGCAAGGTGTGATAAAACCGACGTCCTGGATCACTTGCAAAGTTCTACCCTTTGTTTCTTGGTCGTTTTACTCCAATGCGAGGTAGCGAATTTGGCACATTAAAAATTGCCCTGCATTTAATCTATATAATTGCACATATATTATTTTGTAGGTTTGTATATAAATAATTCGCACGCACACGCATGCACACAACAAGTAATTGCATATGGTGCTTCATATATAAATAATCATTACAGTAGTAGAGATGAGCAGGACTGAACTGCCAGCTTAGGGCGTCATAACGTCTTGATACACCCATGCACACACACTCACATACATCTATGATGTATGCATTATTACATACAGACATTCTACGAAGTTGAGCCTATATATTTAACTGTATAAAATGATTGCCCTTGGCACCTAGGCCTGTATAAAATCAATTAATTTAAGCCCATTAATAAATAATATTCATCAAGACTTGTCAGTGCAATTAGCCACAGGTGTTTTATTAGTACGCGTATACAAGTACATTTTTTACACGTAAACAAACTGTATTTAATGAAGACTTATTTTGACGTAAGCCTAACTGAATCTTAAAAAAATTAGGCTAAATATAAGTGACGTCTACACATGATATATAAGGTGTTATGACCCGCGTGCAGATTCTAATTTATGCACCAGGTTGGCTTCTCACCTGAATTCCGTAACTTGATTTTGACCTAGTTAGTTGGTTGTTATAGAGGTGGAAGTAATGTCGGCTGCTTAGGATGACAGCTCCGATGTTTCGTTTTGTTATTTTTTGTTCACTGATAATAAAAAAGAGGAGTAATGTCGTAAATGCATCTCCGTTTGTTCAACGTGATTTTATAACCAACTCCAACTCATAACAAAGGCCAATGTATGATTATATGCTTTTTAAACATCTTTTAACTTGGAATTAACATAACATGCAGATGCTTAGATTAAGTTTTGTTCTGGAAAAAATATTTGCTCTTCTGAAAAAATTGATTTTTTCCTATGAAAGGTATTACACATGAAAGTCAAGCCTAATATTTCTTCAATTTATATTTCCTGATAAGAACATAATAAAAATAGGAATGTTTTTTAGAAAAAATATTTCTCCAGAAATAGAATACTACATGAGCTAGGTATTTGCAAACTTTCTTTGAGATCAACTTTCTTAACTTCTTTTGTAAATAAGCCTATTAATTTTTATGAGATATGATTATAATAATTTTTATTTTAACTACTAATTATTCTTAATGCCTTATGCTTGCTTTAAATAATATTCAAAATATAACAGCTGCTATAAATCGCCAAAGACAGATGTAGGCCTTGCAGTCTTTGCTTAGTGTACAAAATATTTAACTTGTAACAAAAGTTACAAAACTGTGTTATAATTAGCATTTTGTTATAATTACCTGGCTGCATCCTTAGGAAATTTAAAAAGAAATTTTTATTTGTGTTTTTGCAACTCACTGCTGAGCAATTTATGAGCGCCTGTTGACCGGCCTGGCTTTGGTGGTCTCATCAATTAATCTGCTATACAGTATACACCGGTGTGCGAACAGCTTGCGCTATAGCGTACCTGACAACAACAATCCATACTGCTGTGCCGCTAGGGCGACACTAACTGCGCGAACTGCTACACAGTAAACTTTCCTTACTTTCTGTGGTCCATATTCTTTGGTGTTATGTAGTTTATTGACTGAGCTTTTAAACTGTTGTTTTGCTGATCGTGAATAGAAACAGAGAAACAAACTTTATTATTATTTGGCTCGGCTGCTAGTTAGTGTGAATACAATAGTACCTTACAAAGCATTATAAAAAAGAAAAATTTAGCTGTGATGTACGTAATTCACTTTAAATAATTTAAGGGCACCACCATACAGGCGTATGTGGCTGGGTGTCAGGGTTGCCCTCCCAGGAAAAATTAATTGAACTTTTTCAGGGCAAAAGCTGGTTATTTTCAGAGCAAATGATTCTGTAATAAAATTTCAAAATTTAAGATTTCAATAATCAAAAACTGATTACATTCTGCACCACCTCTTTTAGTGGGAGCAATTAAAGTACTTCTTGTACGACGAATTGTTTTTAACTTTTAATAATTTCAAACAGTATTTGCTATCAAATTTAACTCCCTAAACTATATAAGTCCTTTATATATTGTTAAATACATACTCATCAATGTACTGCCAAGGTTATATGCCTAACCTCGAATGCCCCTAATTTTGACAAATAAAACTAACAGAAGTTCTAAACAATTTATTTGTGTCTGTTCCTCGGAACTTCAGATTACCATCAGTTATACAGCTAGTCCCTTTTATTTTAATGGAAATTCAACACACTCTTAGCTTCACATCAAGGAGGAGTATGGGAACGTATGATACGTTCGGTACGCAAAGTGATGTCTTCCATTGCAAATCTGCAAACAGTAGATGACGACAGTCTTATAACTCTGTTTCGTCAAGTAGAAGCCATCATAACTGGTCGGCCGCTTAGTGTTGTGTCTGATGATCCACGAGACCTACAGCCTCTTACACCCAATCGCATTCTTCTTCTAAGAGGTGGTCCAACATTGCCCTTTGATAAATTTTCTGAGACCGATTTGTACAAAAAACGTTTAGGCAAGTTCACTATTTGTCGGACATCTTCTGGAAGTGTTGGGTATCCGAATACTTGCCATTGCTTCAAAGCCGTCAGAAATGGCACCATAGGTCTCAAAATTTGAAGATTGGGGATATTGTTATTGTTGCAGATCAGAATTTACCAAGAGGACATTAGAAACTGGCACGAATAGAAAGTGTATTCCCTGGCAAGGATGGCTTAGTCAGATCCGTAAAGGTTCGGATGGGTAACTCTGTCTTGCGTAGACCAATTCACAAAATTGCTTTACTTGAACGTATCGACGAAAATGTTAACCTAATTGATTAAATGTTCGTAAATTGCCCATTTGTAGCGGGTGCATAGGCCCTTTTTTGGTTTTAATTTAGTTCTCAATTACTGCCATGGTGCTGCCACCTGTTTGTTTATTTAGTAGGCTTTTTACCTTTTACAATAGTCACTCTTTTAAAATTGAAGCACCTAATATCCTTGAATACATTAGCATTTTGGCCTTTCATGAGCTATAGCTGTAGTAGTTGTATGACATTTTACCTGTCTCTTGGTTCTCTCCGCCATTGCTTTATTTTTCTGACTGTGATGAGCATTATGACTGTAAATTTCTTACAAATTTATCGTTGTGACATTGTTGTTCTTAAGGCAACTTGGAGTTCTCATTCCTGTCTTTGTAACTGTTAAAGGCTCTAACAACGTAAGTTATTATTAATTAGTTTCAATATAGTTTACATAATTTTTATATCAGTTCTTAGTTATAGCAATACATTTAATCATGCTACTAATTTTCTTCTACTTAATGCAAATTAAACTAAATGTTAATAATTGTATCTCAGAATAAAGAAACTTTTGGTCAACACGTTAAACTGGTGTTTTGTATCCATTTCATCTACTACGAATGCTTTGATTATTTTTTAAAACTTTTCAAATTTTTTCAAAGTTAACTAAAATTGTTTCAAACGACTTACTGTTAAAATTGCTGCTTCCAAAGGTCATGGAAAGATTTTAAATTTACAAATTTAATACAGCGTTATTTATAATGCGAGCTCTGTATGCTATAATAAAGCAGTATGTAGTCTAGGCACATTTTCATAAAAGTTGAACGCTGGAGACGTTTTTTCTAAAAGTCTCATGTAGGCGGTATAGAATTTTAAAACGAATTTTTTTAGTTTTATATAAGAGAAGTGCTTTCTTGTGCTTTAAAGAAAAGAAACGTACTAAAATTTCCTTTGCATAAGCCTACTGTTCTGCATGTATGTATTTCTTTCATATTATTTAGTTTCACAATTCCGTACAAGCATTACCTTCAAAATTATACAGGAAAAAGAAAAAATTTTAATTGCAATGACACTGATGCTGAGTGATTTTTGACGGACCAAGAATTACCTGTATTTTTCCTTCAAAGAGCAAATGAGCAGCTATTTTGAAGTTTTAAAAACATCTATACAATATATGGATTACGGATTATGACAGCTCAGTTTCTTGTTTTTCAATGACTTCATTTTATTAGAAAAATCTTGACTTAATTACTGAATATTCTTAATCGACAAACACTAACATCTCTTAACACAATCGTCAGTTTTTAAAAATAGTAATAAAAAAATCAAATTCGAGTTATTTGACTACTCCGATCAAGTCGCAACACGATGTTTTCTTTGCTCGTGACCCCCAAATCGATATGCAAGTTGTGGGTGTCTTCACTCGGTCCTGCAACTTCTGCGCATGCGCTGACATTTCGTTTCCATTTATCATCAAACGTTTCGTTCTTCGAAATGGTTTTCAAGAATCTCTCGCGGCGGCTCCCTTCTTCCTTTCTGCAGAAACTGACAATGATACAAAGTGCAACAATGGGAATTTGTACCAGCGAACTGCAGAATAATAACCAACCAACAGTGGTGACCCAAGGTGGACGCTGGTCAGGTAAAGGGGGAAAATCGACCAGGGTCAGAATAAACATAATCACTGTTAACATCGGCGAAACTACAATCCAGGTGATTTCCCAGTAAATTCCAGGACGATACCCCAACATAGCTACTATGTTTGCCCTAAATTTTTTGTAACCGTAGATCCATATAACTGCCACTATCTCAAAGAAAGTAACCAGCAAAACTGGAAAATCAGCTCCATATTTATCCATAAGAGACCATACGTATGATCCACCACGCATGGTTGCCGGCAATGCTATGATAAACAAACTAGTGCAAAATGCTAGTGTAAACACTAGTTTATGTCTCCTCAGTTCGGTGAACTGGTCGCTGATAGAGCTCAGCACACATTGCAACATCCCGAATTCACTATCTACACCCAGGACGTACAGCATGAAGAAAAACAAAGTTGACCAAAACTGGGCAGTCGGTAACTGACCAATGGCTTCGGGGTAGGTAATGAATGTCAGTCCAGCGCCACCCTGAAAAACTTCGCCAAAATCGACGCCTACGTCGTACGCAAGGGCTCCAATCGCTGAGAAAACTACAAACCCAGCAATTAAGCTAGTTAACGTATCAACACAACACACTATGAGGGCGTCCCTGTAGCAGTTATGGGAAAATTTATTATAACTTGCCAGGGTGATTAAACAACCCCAACCCACAGACAAAGAATATATAACGTGGGTTAAGGCATTACGCCACACATGCACGTGTTTTAAATGTGACCATTTTGGCACAATCAAATGTTTTATTCCTGTAGCAGCCCCCTCTAGCGTTACACCTCGAAGCATCAGTACAAGTAACACAATATAAGGAAACGTTGCAGTGAAATAAACAACCTTTCCAGACGTTCTAATGCCTCTCATGAGACAGAAGAACAAGACGATCCAGGACAAGAGAAGATTCAAGGCAACGTCCCATTTGATGCCGCCCAAGTCGCTTATGCTGTACGTGTGAACAATTGTACGGTTCACTACAACGTTCAAACCAAGGACCTTGTTCTCCCAGAACTCTTCTGACGATGTCTTAACTCTAAATGTTCCGTTATAAAGATCTGACGAATTCCAGTACTCGATTAAGTTCTTGGCAATTTTGTAACCTCTTATGTAACAAGCGACCGTGTTCCACTCGTTGTCGCACGTGGTCCATGGAAGAACCTTCTGCATGGACGCCCACATATAGTACAACACATAGGACAAAATGACGTTGTAATAAATTGTCACGGTGGTACATATTGTCACCACTGCGCAACCAACGCCTTTGGCGAGGGGAACGCAGCTCCATATGGTCAAAGGCGCTTGTCCTGCATACTGACCAAATGCCAGTTCCATGTAATACACTGGTATCCCTACTAGGAAGAGCATAATGGTATAGGGCAAAAGAAACGCTCCGCCTCCGTTGTCGTAAGCCAAGTAAGGAAATCGCCAGATATTACCCAGGCCTACTGTGAGGCCAATGCACGAAAGCAGAAACTCCCATTTAGAATCCCATGTGCCTCTATGACCAATGGAAGATCTCCTTTCATCCATATCAGTGCCCTCCATGTAGGCCTAAATCACCAACTATTAACACATGATTCTATAGATCTATCATTATTTATGGACAATATTGTTTAAAAGGATTATAATTCAAATGCTTAAGTCAAAACAATGAAGTCCGTGACATCATTTTAGCAGAAAATTTGTTTCCATTATATTTTACAATATGTAATAAAACAATGTACCACGAGCCTGCTTTGGAATCTCTTTTACAAGAACAATGTTCTTGTTTACAATGACTTTTGACTTTTGAAATTGGTGGTGCACTAGTAGTATGAAAGGGTAAAAAGTTCCAAGCATTAATACACGAGGAACAGAAAAGAAAAATTTTATTTCGGTGTCTCACGTTTTCATTTGCGGTTTTCAATTGAAGTACTGCCAACAATTAAAGCAAAACCGGACCCAGTGTTAAACTGTAGGTCAAAACTGCATATTCTTTTAAAGTATTAAAAGCAAACATACTATTTTTTATCAAAAATGACTTACGTGAAAGAATTATTAGCACACAAACGCAATTTCACGTGCGCGCCACTAGTTCTTCACTGTTACATGAATTTCGTCATTCGCTAGTTTGACTGACACTAGCGCCTGCCTTTCGGAAAGCGTTGCACAAAAACTGGTGCTGTACCTCCTAATGCAGATGTGACGAACTGCACACGTTTGACAGCTTATTTGTGAGTACAGCGGTAAATTTGAAATTTGAATTTTTATCTTAAAAATTGCCGAATTTTAGTACAACACATTGAGTCTCTTACAGTAGTACTGTACTTCAATTTTCGCTTTCACAAACACGTGTAACACGTTCATGGAGTTGTTTTGATGTTGAAAATTATGTTAGTTTGTGATGTCACCACCAATTGGGCTCGCCCGCTATTAATTAAGATTTTAATGTATTATTTAATTATCAGAAACGCTTTTGCAGTATTACCGGTGTCAAAATATATACATTTTACCGTTCTTTAAAATGGCGTAGCACATGAAAAATCAGCCCATCTTCGTTTAAACATGTGGTGCCACCAACATTTAAAATTGTTTATCATTGTAATTTGACTCAAGTTTAATCCAGGTTGTTGACCTTGGTCTGGGCTGCTCAGTTACCTGTACCTGTTGGGCTTCCCAGGTGTATGGTAGTGAAGATTGCCAGTTAGTTTTACTAGCTAATTAGTTAAGCTCAGTGGGTGCATGTGACTTGGGCAGCTCTGCCAAGGCCAACCTGGTGCCTTTTTTCCTTCTGATTATTGCTGCTGAGTTGTCGCCATGTGTGTCTTCCTTTCATGTAAATAGTGTAAATAACAAATAAACTCTTTCACAGTTCAATGCAGTTTTGTTATTCTGACGATGACGATGATGATGACGATGTTAATGACGACGACGACGATGATGATGATGATTACAATGACGATGACGATGATAGTAACCGAAACTTCGTGTGTGCTCTTGCGTGAACGTAGTGATAATAAACCAATGATTCTACCAATGAAAATCACAACGCTGAAAATAAAAACTGGATTTATTACGGATTTATTACATACCATGTAATGAGGCGCGTTTTAAAATGAGAAAATAATAGATAAAAAGCTTATTATATTTAATAGTGGAAAGATATAATCAGTCAATTATATCAGAAATCGTAAATTGCTAAACGTCAGACAATAAAATTTGTTTTTTTTAATTTGGAAGGTGTATCATGTAACAACTAAGTTCTTAAACATTTAAAACTTTTCACTAATATTCCGGAAAATAATTTTACAGTTCAGGTGAGCCGAATATTTGTTGGTATGTTTTATAATAATTTTTTAATTTATGTAATAATGCATACTTTATAATGCTTTACAATATATTAACATCCGTGCCTTTCATTCTCTTGTTTCATTTATATTTTCTTAATTGATGATTTGTTGTTTGTGATATTAGTCAATTATTTACACTTCATTTAAGTTTTAATTAGTTAAATAATAATTATTAATATTATCATTTAATTTGTTTTTAATCTCAGTTTATTGTATAATGACATAGTGTAGTTTATTTTTGTGATTTAACTTTTGTATTGAAACCAGCACTATAATGGAAATAAGACGACGTTTAGATGTATGCAAGGAATACACTCTCCTCTCCTCTCCTCTCCTCTCCTCTCCTCTCCTCTCCTCTCCTCTCCTCTCTCTCTCTCTCTCTCTCTCTCTCTCTCTCTCTCTTTCTCTTTCTCTTTCTCTTTCTCTTCTCTTCTATTTCAAACAGTACTATACAGTACAGGACAGTAGTACAGTGCCCCAAAATATTCATTTAAACCATAAATCATTTAAAGCATTTATTACATTCTGCAGTATTACATTTATTACCTTGCAAATATCTTACTTAATATTACTCAGTTTTTTACTCGACTAGTGTTATTAATTTAAAGGAAAAGTCAAGCCTTTTAGAAGGTTCGGCTTATTTCAACGTTCGCGAAAAATGTTAGAACGATTTAGCAATAAAACTGCAGTAAGCGCCTCGTGTAACCAGTAAAATCACATTAAAGTCGCGATCACTTCATGCTTGGACGCTCCCATTTTCAATGTCCATTCTTCTTCCAGTGACGTCATTTGTTCTGAAGAAAAGTAGCGTGCTGTAAATCTTTGTCAAAGCTATAACAAGTTTTTACAAAAAAAATGGATTGCTGATTTTGTAATGTTTTGGCGAGAACATTAGGTAAGCTGCAGAAATTTGAATTAGTTTAAGCAGCGCGCGCATACGGAAATCCACGACACGCTTACGAAAAGTCACAAAGTCTCCCAGTTACGTCACGATTTTCAAGTGAATAGCGGCAACCACAGCGCCTGAAAATTTTTATTCAGAGAAAATTATTTATTTTAAATTTATGCTTTATAGACAGTTCTTTGCAAATTTCTTTGATATATTTTTCTTTGTATAAGTGACAACAGTAAAATAAACCCAACATACTGAATGACTTGTTCTTTCCTTTAACTTTTGCAGAAAATTATTATTTTTCTATTAAAATGCTATTATTTTTCTAAAAACACGGCGAAAAAACGACATTGCAAAAAGCACACCGCAACGCAACCTATTTTCAGCAGTAATTCATCATTTTCTACCGCTTGGTTCTTCACTTAGTACAGATATGGTCTAGCAGCATTTCTTCAGGCTTAAGTTGATGAAATTCAAAAGTGACAGCATTGTCCCATTCGCCGCTTGATACGAGTCGGATCACTGAATTGCCACAGCCCAATGGTACCTCTAATACTGAAACAATAACCATAAATTAGATCTAGTAGCAGTAGTAGTAGCAGCAGCAACAGCAACAGCAGCAGCAGCAGTAGTAGTAGCAGTAGTAGTAGCAGTAGCAGTAGCAGTAGCAGTAGCAGTAGCAGTAGCAGTAGCAGCAGCAGTAGCAGTAGCAGCAGCAGCAGCAGCAGTAGTAGTAGCAGCAGCAGCAGTAGCAGTAGCAGCAGCAGCAGCAGCAGCAGCAGCAGCAGCAGCAGCAGCAGCAGCAGCAGCAGCAGCAGCAGCAGCAGCAGTAGTAGTAGTAGTAGCAGCAGCAGCAGTAGTAGTAGCAGTAGCAGCAGCAGTAGTAGTAGTAGTAGCTGCAGCAGCAGCAGCAGCAGCAGCAGCAGCAGCAGCATCAGTAGTAGCAGCAGCAGCAGTAGCAGCAGCAGTAGTAGTAGTAGTAGTAGTAGTAGCTGCAGCAGCAGCAGCATCAGCATCAGTAGTAGCAGCAGCAGCAGCAGTAGCAGTAGCAGCAGTAGCGGTAGCAGCAGCAGCAGCAGCAGCAGTAGCAGCAGCAGTAGTAGTAGTAGTTTAATGACCATAAAATTAAAACTATTTATGAAGAAGGCATTCCTGTGCTTTGAAAATTCTAACATTTGAGAAAAATGTTAGAAAGTGTTTCAGCAACGAAGTTATGATAAGCGCCCCGTGTAGCTAATAATTTCAATTTAAAATGGCGATCACATCACGCTTGGGCGCGCTCATTTTGGTGGAAAATGGCGTCATCTGGTTACCGTGCAATAGAAACAGTTATTCTGCCATGTGCTTCAGTAATCTTTTGTTGACTTATAGAGCGAACTCTATAAACTAAGTAACCCACCCGGTACCTACTGTATGTTCGCAATTTTACATGTGTATCTTAGTCAACAAAAGTCTGTAAATTAATTACATTTACGGAATTAATCTATACTACTTATACATTTTACGGTATAATCATGTGGGTTAAAGCTATGTAGCCACTTTAATATTAGTCATAATTGTCAAATGACTAATTTTTACGTAAACACAGTTAAATACAATGCTAGAATAACTGAACTTCTGAGTGAGTTGTACTTCTTGAGTGAAATTTCTTAACGCGTACCTTCACCAAAGCTTGCTTTCACGGCATTCACGCTGCCCAGCATACACCAGCTACGTCATTTTTTTCAAATATGCCGGCAGGTTCGTTTGGAGATAAAATACATTGAAATTTTTTTTTCATTTTTAAGCAAAGCATTCTATGCGCATATCTTGTGTGGTGATTTCAATATTTTTAATTGTATATTAAAATGCATATTAGAGGGGTTATTCTTGCTATAATTCGTCCATAAAGTTCACTCTACGAGATTTTTGATAATTTTAGGCAACAGTAATTAATATAAACATCGAATCTTTAAAAAGATAAAAATCTTACACGTGGCAGCAGGTGAAGTGCCACACAGTTCCAAGTTTTGGACCATCCTACTGGGATCGAGTCCGTTACCCGCGAGAAATTCCACATAGTCACTAGCGCCCTCCTTCGTACACTGAATCAATACAAATTCAACACTTCAGTTACATAAAATTATCATAGTAACTTTACCACAATAATTGTTTCAATTTCAATTCAATTCAATTCAGTTTGTTTATTTGTCTTTTTAGAACACTGCAATAGAACATTATCAATAGCAGAATCATTTGTAAGTGGTGAGGAATGGCTACAATACATAGATATAAAACTAGAGAAAGGATAGGGGAAAGACTATGAAGTCACCTAGTCCGCTGTCCATGTTGCACATTAACGTTAAAAGAAAACCGGATGATTGTGCAAACATTAGTTCAAAATAAAGAATGCTCTAAAATATTGAAAACTACAATAGCTTTTTTAGATCAAAGATGAGATTAAATAATAATTACCTCAAATACTCAAATATCGTTAAACTACATAGCTACGCGCTAGTGAATCTACTAAGACTGGCAACGGCGCCTTTTTGTCACATGTGCGAGGCCGACAAATAGAAGGCGGTACCGTGATAACCATGATCATGATCTGCTGTGTTAGTTTCTGACGTCCTATGACGTACAGCCCATTTTCGTGACATCACGCGTTTAAACAGTAACACTTACGCAAACGTGCTTGACACACAAGGGAAGATGCCTGCCATTACACAAACTGTGGTTAGTTTCTGACGTAACCAATAGCTGTGTCCGGCTGCCGTTAATTAACTTTCTAAGATAATTATTCAAATATAAGAAACAATTGCTAACTTTATTAAGCAAAAAATGTATAGCCTAAACAGCAAATTAAAATGAGATTAAGTATAGACAATCGTCCCGTTTTCCTTTAAAGGAAAACCGAATCCCGTCTTATAGCTGAAAACAATCTACTCTATAAAATATTAAAATGGAAAACACTTTTTTTTAAGAATGACTAACGTGAAAGAATTATTACTACAGAAACGTAATTTCGCGTTCGCGCCACTAGTTCTTCGCTGTAACATGGATTCACTAGTGAGACGGGCGCTAGCGCATGTATCTCGGAAACGCATTGCACAAAAAACAGGTGTTCTACCTCTCAGTTCAGATGTGTTAGTTTGTGACGAACAACACACGTTCGATAGCTCATGCGTGAACAGAGCGGTATATTTGAAATTTGAATCTTTATCTTAAAACTTGCCTAGTTTTAGTACAACACACTGAATATCTTACAGTAGCAGTGTACTTCAGTGTTCGCTTTCACAAACACGTGCAACACGCTCATGGAATATTTGTGCTGTTGAAAATTATGTTCATTTGTAATGTAATCACTAGCTGGGCTCCTCGGTCGTTAATAAGCCTTTTCACAGTTCCAGTGATTGACGATGATCGTGAAAAAGTCAAAGGTTAAATGTACCACACAACGTATTTGTGTATACTTGACAACGTCTCACAGCCTCTCTACTGCAAGTCTAGCAGTTTTAACAAGTAGGTAGAACCTTATTTAGTTCATTTTTTCTTGTTCCCAAGCAAGATCCTGCTAGTAAATCGCTCCATACGCAGATTAAAGCAGAATTAAGTAAGGTCCACGTTAAACAACTAAAGTACTGGACTGATACTTTGCTTTACACACATGTCACGTGACGGTTGTAGTTAACACGCGGTGCACTTAACCTTTAACCAACAGCAACTGCGCATGTGCACAACGAAACTGCGAAAAGGCTTATTGATGATAAAAAGTGCAAGGAAGCTTAATCTGTTATTTTGAAATGATTTACTGATGCTGTTAATATATTTAAATACAAACAGCAGAGTAAAACATTTTTAAATTGGCAGTATAATTAAAGGAAACGTCAACCCTTCTGGGAAGTTAGGCTTATTACATTATGGTAAAATCACTTTAAAGTGCGATCATTTCACGCTTGGGTACCCCCATTTCGAAAGGTAATTTTTCCACCAATGACGTCACTCGTCGACTGAAAAAGTAGCGTACATCAACTTCTTTCAAAGATATAGTAAACTTTACAAAAAAACAGATGGCTGATTTTTTGATATTTTTGCATAAACATTAGTTAAGCTCAAAAGCCTGAATTAGCTTGAAAAGCTAGAAGCGCACAATGAAACTGCGAAAAAGGCTTATTGTTTTTAGCCTATTATTTAAATACTAGAAACGTTTTGGCGTTATTATACGTGTTAAAATGTATACTTTCTACAATCACTTTTTACCGTACGTCAAAGTGAGATGATATGAAAAAATATCCTGTTTTCCTTTAATATCTTGCTAAGAAACTAAGTATGTACTTGATTTAATATTGTGAAAAACCGTAGATGAGAAGAGTTAAAATGACAGAGCGAACCTTGTGCACAATTGATGGCTGATGTTTAACGGAATTCACGTTCCCTGGTAACTTGTTCCTCTGTACGCCGACGGCCAGGCGTCGAACCCAAACATTTGCCGGAGAAATAATGGAGAAACTGCAATTGTTTCGTTGGCCGTAGTTTTGAAGTGTGTACCTGCCGCTAGGCATCGCTGCGATCACATTACAAGCTGTAAGAAATAATGGAGTAACTGCAGTTCATTCGTTGGCCATAGTTTTGAAGTGTGTACCTGCCGCTAGGCACCGCTGCGATCACATTACAAGCTGTAAGAAATAATGGAGTAACTGCAATTGATTCGTTGGCCATAGTTTTGAAGTGTGTTCCTCCCGCTAGGCACCACTGCGATCACATTACAAGCTGTAAGAAATAATGGAGTAACTGCAGTTCATTCGTTGGCCATAGATGTCAGCACTGGCTTAGTGTTAATGAAAAATTAAAGTTTAAAACCTACAAATGAAAATTAATATTAACCTGCAAATTAAGTACTCGCGCGACAGAGGCATCCATCTGTGACAGAGACACCCTAATTTACGCACGCCAACATTCCAGGAAATATCGATAAATTTTAAATTACAATTATCTAGACGCCATGTGTCGACTTGCTACTACGTTTAGCCATTTTGAATTCTGCCCGTGCCAAGAGAGAGCCGAATTACGTAGACCTACCTTCCAGGTTCTCAATAAATCTTACAGAGACGCTGAAGCCCTCTAGCGGCCGCGGAATGCGATACTGCAACATCATTACGTTCTGTGAAGCCAGCAGGAGTCGCTGCGGTGCATTGTTGCCACAGAATGTGCGATGACGTAACTGAAACTTGTGCGGGTAATCGTCGTCACTTGGAAATAACTGACCGTCCAGTTCCCAGCCATCTAAAACCTGTTAAGAAATTAACTCAATAAGAGAAACTACGAAAGCGTATTAGGACCACGATATCCCATTATAAAAAATCTGATTATAACCAGATTTTTTTTACAATCGGATGGCAAAAAAGTTGGTTATAACCAAATTTTTTGTAATCGGAGGAAAATGAAAAAATTCGGTTATAACGACAATTTTTACAATCGGTTGCAAAAAAGATGGTTATAACCAGATTTTTTACAATCGGATTGCAAAAAATGGTTATAACCACAATTTTTATAATCGATTGCAAAAAATTGGTTATAACCAAATTTTTTAATAACCGGACGGAAAGCGAAAAAAATTTGGTTATAACCAGATTTTTTTGCAATCTGATATCATGGCCCTAATACGTTTTCGTAGAAAATAAATGTAAGCCTCTCTTTTGAACTGCGATTTCTCATGGCAGCTTGTCTTTAATACATGGTTACTTTGACGTAACCCTACGTCACGGTATAACGTAGGTTATGAGTTCAAGATTTTTATTTTGCTAAAAGCACTACAGTTCGGGGCAGCCCAAGTGATGATAACTGTAACGAGGGTTATTTGGTTAAAAACAAAATAACTAATGCCATCATTGTAACGTTTTGAGGGCTATTGCATTCCTAATTTTATATAATGATCAGGACAATATACTACATGTACTTTCACGGGTTCGTCTTCTGTTTTTAAGGCTGTTTAGTTGAAAACAAAACAAGATGAAACAAATTTTAAAGCTATAATTATTACAAAAGAAGAGTACAACAACAAGTCAACAATGAGAGCTCAAAATTACTACTAATGGCTTGCTGTGAAAACCCCCAAGGAAAAATGAGGATAGGAAAATGAATGCGCATAACTTATCTGAATGTTCATGACGATGTTGTGCACAACTTGACGATCCTCCTACAATGACAACGCTGACGCCGGGAACATTACGATCCTCCATGAGCCATAACAATCCAGATGACGACAGCTAATCAACAGCATCCAGCAACCCTCTTGTAGTCTACAACACCAACGTACCAACATCTGACTGGAATGGAATAACATCACACTGCTGTGGCTTGACCAGCTCTTCAAACCATGTAACAGCAACGAGACTGAGAAAGACAGGCTATACAACAGGAACACTGTCCTTTTGGCCAAAAAAACACTTAGCTCAGCTCTCCATGGTAAAGAAGTTACATCACAGATCGTGTACCAGCCTTTCCAGACAAATACGTTAACTACAGGTATGCTGGAACATGCCCACTGGTCAGACCAACAACGAACGTCTATACCAGTGAAAAGTATCAACTCAACTGTCCAGAACAGGTATTGCTTTTTCTGCATAAGCAAACGAAGCACTCCAACAGGTAAGTACAAACCATTTTAAGTGACAGGGGTGAGGAGATGATGAAAAGAAAGAACACATACAGCAGTGCAAGCCAAGCAAGCCATTTACTATCAAAATTAGCAACACGCACCTCACAATAACATTTTTATTTAGAGAATGCTTGATTTTAGGGGTCGTTCGAGCTGTTGCGCTGCGGCTTAAAAAGGGTCTCACTAAGTGCTCTTTCCAGGCAATGGTATGGTAGATCAAGATTGCAAAAGTCTAGTTCATAATTTGTTTCATTAATCGTCAGTATATGTAAAAATAGTGATGATGACCTTATATATTATAGCAACTTGCTATAGTAAGAGTAATTTGCAATGAATTTAACTCTAGTTGTTGCTAGCTATTATGTTAATCATTACGTTGCGTTACGTTACGTTATGTTATGTTATGCTATGTTTTGCTAAGTTACGTTAACTTAAGTGATGTGAAGTTCCGTTACATTGCACTACGTTATATTGTGTTACGCTACGCTATGTTACATTGTGTTATGTTATGTCACGTTACGTTACGTTACGCTACGTTACGTTACGTTATGTTATGTTATGCTGTCATATCATGTCGTGTCACGTCACGTCACGTCACCTTACACTGTGCTGTGTTGTGTTGTGTCGTGTCGTGTCATGTCACGTTACGTTGTGTTGTGTTATGTTATATCATGTCATGTCATGTTATGTTATGTTTTTATATGACACACAATTTAGACAGCAGGAAAGCTCTAGCAAAATTCAAGTCAATACAGTAGTCGATTTTCATCGTAGATAAGAACGAAATACATGGTAAAGTACGCTGACTGTAAAGCATAATTACTTTTACTAAGGAGCAGAAGCACATCAACAGAAAGTTACTGGATTCTGCACTATGAGACAGGTACAAACAAGCAAACAAACAAAGAGGCAAAATCAAGCAAACTTCCTTACAAGCTCCAATATGGAGACCCGGCCATATTCTCGGAAGTTTTCAGCCTACAGTAATTTAAAGGAAACTAAAATTTTCATTCTAGGGCAAGAATTGAAAGGTTCCGTTACTTAATCGAGGACATCGGTCACGATGAGTGTTTAGCCCCACTTGTAACTGTCCCGTACACTGTAACTGGCAACACGAACACTAGTGGTAATTAGTACTGAATTTAATAATACATTACTATAACTGGAAACACGAATACTAGAGGTAATTACTATTGAATTTAATGATACTGTTGCAGGTGCAAATGTTTTGGTCCATTACCTCTTCTCAAGGTAGTATATGCATTAGAAGCCACAATATATTAGACTGTAGCTCAACCTCTAGACTACTTTTTCTTCTCTGACATTGTATAGGTGGAACTTGTCATGTACACACGTCTTTGTTGCATTTAAAAATTGTCTTATAATTATAGTGCTACCTTTTACTGACATTCTGGCTTTTTCTCGACTCAATATTGGACCAACAATGTATGTATGCATTTTAGCTTTTTTAGTGTAATGTAGTAATCTGTAGCACTTATTTTCTAGCACTTTTATTTCACTAGATTTGTAGATGTAGTAGTTGTAGACTACAGAAAATTTGTATTTTTGCAGAATAAACTACATAGATATGGGAACGCAACTTTGCTTTGAGCGTATACATTACAGATACGTTACTATAACTGGCAACACGAATACTAGTGATAATTACTACTGAATTTAATGATACGTTACTATAACTGGCAACACGAATTCTAGTGGTAATCACTACTGAATTTAATGATACTTTACTGTAACTGGAAACACGAACACTAGTGGTAATTACTACTGAATTTAATGATACGTTACTATAACTGGAAACACGAATACTAGTGGTAATTACTATTGAATTTAATGATACTGTTGCAGGTGCAAATGTTTTGGTCCATTACCTCTTCTCAAGGTAGTATATGCATTAGAAGCCACAATATATTAGACTGTAGCTCAACCTCTAGACTACTTTTTCTACTCTGACATTGTATAGGTGGAACTTGTCATGTACACACGTCTTTGTTGCATTTAAAAATTGTCTTATAATTATACTGCTACCTTTTACTGACATTCTGGCTTTTTCTCGACTCAATATTGGACCAACAATGTATGTATGCATTTTAGCTTTTTTAGTGTAATGTAGTAATCTATAGCACTTATTTTCTAGCACTTTTATTTCACTAGATTTGTAGATGTAGTAGTTGTAGACTACAGAAAATTTTTGCAGAATAAACTACATAGATATGGGAACGCAACTTTGCTTTGAGCGTATACATTACAGATACGTTACTATAACTGGCAACACGAATACTAGTGATAATTACTACTGAATTTAATGATACGTCACTATAACTGGCAACACGAATACTAGTGGTAATTACTACTGAATTTAATGATACTTTACTGTAACTGGAAACACGAACACTAGTGGTAATTACTACTGAATTTAATGATACGTTACTATAACTGGCAACACGAATTCTAGTGGTAATTACTACGGAATTTAATGATACGTTACTATAACTGGAAACACGAACACTAGTGGTAATTACTACTGAATTTAATGATACGTTACTATAACTGGCAACACGAATACTAGTGATAATTACTACTGAATTTAATGATACGTCACTATAACTGGCAACACGAATACTAGTGGTAATTTCTACTGAATTTAATGATACGTCACTGTAACTGGAAACACGAATACTAGCAGTAATTACTACTGAACTTAATGATACGTCACTGTAACTGGAAACACGAATACTAGCAGTAATTACTACTGAATTTAATGATACGTCACTGTAACTGAAAACACGAACACTAGTGGTAATTACTGCTGAATTTAATGATACTTTACTATAACTGGAAACACGAATACTAGCAGTAATTACTACTGAATTTAATGATACTTTACTATAACTGGAAACACGAATACTAGCAGTAATTACTACTGAATTTAATGATACTTTACTATAACTGGCAACACGAACACTAGTGGTAATTACTACTGAATTTAATGATACGTCACTATAATTGGTAACACGAATACGAGCAGTAATTACTACTCAATTTAATGATACGTCACTATAAATGGCAACACGAATACGAGCAGTAATTAGTACTGAATTTAATGATACTTTACTATAACTGGCAACACGAACACTAGTGGTAATTACTACTGAATTTAATGATACGTCACTATAATTGGCAACACGAATACGAGCAGTAATTACTACTCAATTTAATGATACGTCACTATAAATGGCAACACGAATACGAGCAGTAATTAGTACTGAATTTAATGCTACTTTTTTCGTGATACTTACACTCAATAGTCCACCCTCGGCGCAACCTACGTCGAAGAACTGAAACTCCAGTTCAATTATCTGACGTGGATCAGCGATTAAGTACAAGCCACATATGTCCTCTTGTCCAGTTGATTTATACCAGTAGGTTCCCTCAGTACCAACCACGGCTATGCATGCTGAAAGCATTTCCAAAAAACCATCTTATTTAATTAAATTATTTAATCTTATATAACCTAAACCAATGAATTGATGAGACAGATATACAGCAAGCAAATGAGTGGCTAAATAGATAAATAAATAAATAAATGAATAAATAATAAAATAAACTACAAAACTGTTTATGAAAAAATGTCGTAAACTGAACATGTTCTGCAAGTGTAATTTGATGTAACGTGATGAAATGTGGAACGAAATCGGAACTTGCGACATTTTGGCCACTGACTTTGGGTCAGGGGTCAATCAATCTCGGATCAGCCTACCCATTCAATTTCAGTTGATGTATTACCAGCTATTGTTGCTCAGTTCTGGAAAAAATGTCTCTGCCCGATCCCCACTTTCAATTTTTAGCCCCAAAAGAAATTGTGAAAAGTTTTCCCACATCCTATTTATTTCGGAAAGCGTTGGAATGATATCACATAACCAGCATCACGTGATCTTTCCTTTTATCAATAAATGAATCGTTGCTTATTAGCGTACCAATTCTCCTTCACAAATAATATCTCGACCCCTACAACCCATAGAAATCAGTAATCAAAATCACAGTGTTTTCACGTTTGGTGTTTTGGTGCAAAGGTTTCTCTTATTGCCTCTTTATTGCCCACGCGCACGCATTAGTCAAAGAAGGAATTGTAGTGGAGACAAATAATTTTATTTTGCTATCATTTCACTGTGCATTTCAAGTTTACAATTTAGAAATTATCTTATCTGCTTTTCACAATGCGGAATTTTGGACGTCAGTATTAATTTTTACACATTAGGTTTTTATTAGGTAGAATGTTGTGATTACGACCATATTATGATTGAAACGTTGCAGATGATTGTGTTAGAATAAATAGGTAAGTCAGTCCCGTGTAACAGGCCATACTGTAAAGTACGCATTGTCACTTGTAGATGGCAGCACTTGTAGCACTGTTGTACGATGGCGTCAGTTAATAGTCAACATGGCGTGAAATTACACGTGATTCCAGATCCAATCCCGTATAACAGGCCATACTGTAAGATATGTATTGTCACTTGTAGATGGCAGCACTTGTTGCATTGTTGTACGATGGCATCACCTAATAGACAGCATGGCGTTAGAATAAATAGGTAAGTCTTTGCTTAAGTGGGCGCTGGCATTTGTTTTCATTTTAAAAATTCATTTCCGTAGTAGCAATCACGAACGAGTCTTGAGGTTGCCTTCTTAGCGTGATGAAGTATGCATAAAATATGAAGTATTGTATAGCATACGTGATCATATAGTATATTGAACATAAAGTGCACTGATGAACATCCACAATAAGTCTAAGAGGGTAAGAAAACGCCTGGAGCAGAATCTATAGCAAAGCACTTGCGTCTACAAACTGAGTGCTTTCCAGCTGATAATGCTGGTCATTATTATGTATATCGCAATTCTGAGGCTAAATTTAGTGAGCTTATGTCACACGTTTAAAAATATCTATCCTTAGTAACACTTAGCGACGAGACTATGCTGACCTGTCACCATAGCAACGGCCTCTGCTGACCTGCCACCATGGAGACGGGCACTACATCTAACTTGCTGTTGATTGGCCTTGGCCTTTAGGAGTAGTAATATAAGACACATCTCAATACACATCTGATTGGCTAGAGTAACAGCTTCTTGCATACTTCCGGTGGTAGGATCAGTGATTCGTAACTCTTATAATCTCACGCCTGCAGAGCATTCACCGGAAGTTGCTCTTTACAAGTGGCGTTTGTCCATAAGACACAGATGCAAACAGGCAAGCAGACTACGCAAACCGCTTACAATATTGAAATGCTTCATCTGTTACTCAGTAATCAAATGTATTATCCGTTACATTTTGTCAATTTATTCTACCTCTGTTCCTATTCCTTTGTTTCTTTTTAGTTCTGTTTCGAGTTCTTACGTGATACATAATATATAATCTTTTATTATCCTTTTTGCTGAGTGTCTTAATCTTTCCCCACCTTTGTGTTGAACAAGATCGCTTAGATTGCTACGTCTGATTAGCGTCTACCTACTTCTAAATGTGAAGCTATAGACGTGCAACGATATAATTCTGTTCAGTTTATGTAAATGTTGAACTTACGTATCTCTTCATATGAATCACGTTCCTTGGGCAAATTAGATGAACGTTTCTCTGAGAAATTCAATTGCTGAAACAAACAAGTGAAAATTATTTTACTAAACGCTAATCATGAAATATTTAATAACGTGTGTTTGAAGAAGTATTGCTTATTGGTAAACTTACTTTTACAACACAAAGTGCTCGTTTTCTAAAACTGCCTGGTTACTAAGTTTTGATTTAGCGGTTAGAGTGAGTAAATTTAATCTATGCCATTCTTGATGGTGATAGTTGTTGTGATGATGATGATGATGATGATGATGATGATGACGATAACAATGACAACAATGACGACAACGGTGATGATGATGATGATGTTGATGATGACGACGACGACGACGACGATGATGATTATGTTGATGATGATGACAAGGACGATGATGATAATGATGATGATGATAATGATGACGATGACAATGACAACAATGACAACAACGGTGATGAGGATGATGTTGTTGATGATGACGATGACGACGACGACGATGGTGGTGGTGGTGGTGGTGGTGGTGGTGATGGTGGTGGTGGTGGTGGTGGTGGTGGTAGTGGTGGTGGTGGTGTTGGTGGCGGTGGTGGTGGTATTGGTGCTGATATTTCCTTGCTAAGGATTATGTGAATAAATAGGAAACTTTATAATCTACGTATGAACCTGTGCATTACAAATTTCGTAACTTTGCTTTTCGAAAAATACCTTAATTAAGTCTGCTGTTAAGTCTATGATATACCAAACCATCTAGCTGTCAGCGGAAAAACAAAATGAACGATGTAATATTTATTTTTTGCAATGCTTTCGGCATTAAGTTATTTATTCGTATAATAATCGGATTATTATTATTGGCTGGCTGAGAAACAGACGCTTGAGCCAAAGGTCACAAAAATTGACGTCAGACTCTCAAAAAATAGGAACAGCTTCCAGCGTCAGCAAATTTTTGCTTTCATCTTTCACAGACAATATATTTGCATTTCCAGATGCTGGATGCTTTAGTGCATCATGGACATTAGTAGATCTGAGAAGCCAACAATCGTATAAATATTAAAGTAACCGTTATCACACTGGCAATAAAATGTAAAAAACAATAATTACATTGCCGAACCTTATGCCTTATTTACTTGCTTATTTATTAGTTTACTTACTTAATTACTTATTTGTTTATTTATTTGTTTGCTTTTTGGTTCACTTATTTATTTATATATGTTTTTATCTATTTATTTATTTTCTTATTTATTTATTTATGTAGTTATTCATTTGTTTATTTACTTATCTATTTTTCTGTTGGTTTATTTATTTATTTACTTATTTATTTATCTAAATGATAACCTATTTATTGATTTGTTTGCTTTTTCGTTCACTTATTTATTTATTTATGTTTTTATCTATTTATTTATTTTCTTATTTATTTATGTAGTTATTTATTTGTTTATTTACTTATTTATTTTTTGTTCGTTTGTTTATTTACTTACTTTTTTGTTCGTTTGTTTGTTCTCTTATTTACTTATTTACTTACTTATTTATTTATTTATTTATTTATTTATTTATTTATTTATTTATTTATTTATATTTAAAGACAACAAAATTTTATTAAAATTTTGCATTAAAAAGTTGAAATCATGTCAAACGTATCAACAGGCTGCTGTTGTAATCATTTATTTATATGCTTATCTATTTATTTATTATTTATTTATTTGTTTACTTATTTATTTTTATATACAATGCTGTATTTACAAATGAATAATCACGCAGTGAAATGAATAATAATTACACAGTGAAATGACACGTTTTTTCATTCACGTCCTCAGCGTATGGCTAAACTATACAATTTCCCACATACAAGAAATTAGTTACCAAAGCGAATTAGGAATTTAGGATTAGTGTTAAGATTATAATTAGGACAAGAGTTAGGGTTGGAGTTAGGGTAAGAGATAGGGATAGGGTTAGGTTTGGGTTAGGGTTAGGATTACGGCATTTCAGTTCTAAACTCCTTTGTGTTGGTGTGTATAGGCCTAGTAAACATTGTGAGCGCAGAATCCTACGTCCTAATTACGATGACTCTGCTCACCTTTTTCGACAGCGACGACAACGCGACAATTACGTCAAACACAAGAACACAACAAGCTAAAATAAAACTTGGCTTCTTATAAACCATAGCAGCTCAGAACTGCCTAAAAACTGACAAACCGTGGCAATTTTTTTCCACGCAATCGAAGAAAACAATGTTCTTGGCAACACTACATCAATTGAAGTAATGCCACCCGTAACCTGCAAGTATATCAGCAGGTATACATGACGTCATCGTTTCCGATTTGGCTTCATTCAGTAAATAACAGAAGTTGGCGTAATTCTAGATAAACTAATTGAACGAAGTGGGGGAAAAACTGTAAGAGGAGATTTATGGCTCATAGCTAAAATGAGTATTGTAATACTGAAAGTGTAAAGTAAGACAATAATAATAAGTTTGTGTACGTCACTCATACTGGCTATTTTCTTCCATCAAATGAAGAAAACGTGAAATGTATCATGCGCTATTATTAAAACACTCGTGTTTCACTCCATCCGAATTCGTGGCTGCCATTTCGTATGGTACTGATTGTAAGGTATGCATTGTCACTTGTAGATGGCAGCACTTGTAGCATTGTTGTACGATGGCGTTAGCTAATAATCAATATGGCGTGAGGATTACACATGTACTAGTTAAATTGTGCGGTGTGAGTCGTCGTTGAAGGTTTACAAGCAAAGTTGGGGTCTGGCTAGTAATTTACGCAAAGAAACAATAGGGCACACATAGCAAGCGTAGTTAATTTGCTGTCTACATTTTTGCGGAATTGCGGATACAGGGATATTCAAATTTCACTCAATCCGCGGATTTTGTGTGTGCGGATATGTACAGTTGGAAAATATTGCGGTTGCGGTCAAACGGGAAAGTAACATCCGCCCATCTCCGGTACAATTATGCGTTTAATAAGTGACTATGACACCTGCCGGGGAATGTTGCAGGTGGATAATTGAAGTGATGAACTTTAAGTACTTGCCAACGCTAGAACGAGACCGCATGCGTATGTAAAATCCAGTTCTGACCGATTCTTATAAATGTAATGTTTATGGCGTACGTGATTTTACTTTTGTAACCCTTATTTTAGGCGTATATGTATGTCAGCTGTCATATATTAGCCTGTTTCTCCTACTAAGTAATGCTTAGGATACAGCGTTATAAAGCACGGAGATTATCACCGTTAGAAACGGCGAATAACGTAGATTGCTGGCCTGTAGACGCTAACATGATATGATATTATTATTTTCAGGTATTTTTACGATGCACTAATGTCAGTGTCACGAACTGTGACAAGCGTAAAACAGTCGTGATTTCAAACACTTGCTGAGACCGCATTCATAGGTAGTTTTGACCTTGCATACGTGATCTCAAACTTGTACAGAACGTATTTTTAGATATTATGAATATGGTATGTTATAAAAAGCTTTCTGCCAAATTAACTCAATGGTAATGTGTAGATACTGTGTCTTAGAGAACAAAGAACATTATCCCCGTTAGACGGTTTACTAATAGATTAGCTTTGAGCAATGTTTATGCTCATGTTAATTAATATTGTCTGTTTGCTGCACTGTTATTAATAACGTTTGTGTTTGTAAATATCGTAAAATATATATGTTTGCATTTCAATTAACTGTTTCTCCTTTTTTAGCAACTTAAAACAGAAGTAAGTACGGTATTCTGCATATAAACATGTTTCTCATTTTATTCAAGCTTTTTCGGATTTTGTTATTAAAGAGAGGGTAATTTAAGAACCTCGAACCTTCAGCGTTTCTCTCCCATTAAAGTATCAAATTACCTTCAAATTCCGCCCTTATGAACGAACGGCAGTTCAATATGTAAACTGTATAAGTCTGCATTGCAAATAAGTATTGTTCTGGTTTTTTAAGCAGTTTAAAACACGAGTAATCATTATGCTTATAATTGTGTACAAATATGGTGCTCATACCTTGGTGTACAAATGTTTACACAATATGGTTCCAGGTTATTTATCTAATCTTCTTAAATGAAAACTGGACGGTTGTTTAGACTCAATCTCATTTTAATTTACTGTCCAAAATATACGTTTTCTTGACCGATAAAAGTTAGCAATTGTTTCTTATATTCGAATAATTAGCTTAGAAAGTTAATTAACGGCAATCGAACACAGCTATTGCTTTGCATCACAAACTAACCACAATTTGTTTAATGGCAGGCATCTTCGCTTGTGCGTCAAGCACGTTTGCGTAAGTGTTACGGTTTAAACGCGTGATGTCACGAAAATGGGTTCTACGTCTTATGACGTCAGAAACTAACACTGCAGTCATGATCATGGTTATCACTGCATCACCTTCTATTTGTCGACTACGCGCACGTGAAAAAAGGCGCCGTTGCCAATCTTAGTAGATTCACTGAGCCCCGCGTAGCTTTGAAAGTTTAACAAAATTTTAGGATCCGAGGTAATTATTATTTAATCTAAACTCTGATTTAAAATAAGCTATTGTAGTTTTCAATATTTTAGAGAATTCTTTATTCTGAACTAATGTTTACACACTCATCCAGTTTTCCTTTAAAGTAACAGCTTTCTCAGTTCGGCCACGTTCTAGTCAGAGTTCACACAATAGTATTACGTATATATAATAATCGCAACATATAGCAATAGTATTGTTTAAACTGTGCTCCAGCGCTCAGGCTAAACAGGGTCTTTTTCAGTAGCTGACCCCATAGAATGAAACAAATTCCCATTCGATCTACGTTGTTGAATTAAATTTGACATGTTTAAGAAAAAGCTCAAGACTCGCTTGTTCATTTTACCCTTTTTTGAACTAAAAGTTTGTTAATTTCGCGTTGCGTACAGTGTTTGGTTTAAATTCAATGGATTTTATTGTGATTTGTTTAAATTTCAATTTGAATGCCGATGTTTTTATTTAATTGCTATTAGTCGCCATAGAACACTAATTATAATTAACAGCGCGGTATGAATCTGAGTAATAATAATATGGGTAGTAATAATAATAATAATAATAATAATAATAATAATAATAATAATAATAATAATAATAATAATAATAATAATAATAATAATAATAATAATAATATAACTTCCTCCTTTTTATTCACACTCTTAAGGCCTTACGTTAATAAAGAACAGAGATTTTAGTAACTTTGGATTATTCAGCACTCCTCCCTTTTTTTAATCTTCGGTCTTTTCTTTCCAACACCAAAAGTGACGTGAACAAGACTTAGCGTAAAATTAAATGTACATATCTGCATGTGTAGAATCAAACCTTATGATCATTATTTTTTTCTAAATTATTGATTTCTTTTTTTCAGCAAATGTGACCGCTTACTGTGCACAATAAAATCAAAGTATATTTATGTCCCCCCCCCCTCGTTATCAGTAACTTTTAAATATATTTTGTTTCGCATTTGAATTCTCGTCGTATAAACGGCAACTCACGATCTGCTCCAGGTCGATAAAACTTAGGTCAATCTTTGCTAGTTCTTTCCTATTATACATCCAGCTGCAGCAAGTACTTGTGGCGTGTTACGAATAGCCAGGGGTGATTTCACAAAACCGTAAGACAAGGACGTTATTATTACATTCACTGGGCGTTTACAACTCCCCACCAATTTAAATACTCTAACACTACCCTAACCCCAACCCTAATCCCATCCTAATCCGCTTCACGAACTAATCTGTTGTGAGCTGGGAATTGTAAACTTTAACCGACTCATTTACTATTAACGATAACGACGTATTTAAAGTACATGTAATAGAGAACTCTTTACTTACGTTAAGTTTAAAAATTTGTCTCGAAAACTTATATCACCTACATACTGTCTTGTTGCGCAGCAGCAACACCGTATGAAACTTGTAAATTCAAACTCCCATTAGCCAGTTTAACGGTAAGTCATTTAAAACAAGTTTTAATAACATTGAGTATATTTAGAAAAAATAATCAAAGCATTCGTAGCACACACTTCGCTAACTATGCAAAAGTATATTACTGTATCTTGTCAATAAAGCTAAAAAGGTTAGTTTACTGACAGAATAGCAATAAAAGAGTTTTTGTAAGGAATGTTCGTGAGCATGCGCGCCGGTGTTGCGCGCATTGTTTCTAGCTGACCAATCAACGAACGACATCCGTCATCTTGTCGAAAATCACCCATTTGCCTGCTGTCGCTGGACTTGAAAACCCACGCTCTTTCCACCCACTACTACAGTAGAAATGTAATTTTTGTGTGAATTTTAGGTTTAGGTACTTTTAACATTGCAGAGTGGAATTTTTATATATAATGTATCACTGTATATTGTTGAAACTGCTTTACTAGGTGTTTGGTATAATTATGTAATGTATTGTAGTAAACCATGCTTTATTATGTAATCCTAGACGCAAGCGATACTGTGATTAGTATAGTCACGTATTGGGTGGGGCGGTATTCAGGTGTGCCCCACCTTCCTGCCTTGCTATATTGAATGTATTTTCGTTTTAATAAATGACCTCATGTTATGAACTATTTTCACTCTTGATGCTTTTGCAAAGAACTATCCAGGTTCAGCCATTTTACCTCTAGGTTTATGAACATTAGTTTACGAAAAATACGTTTTTCCGTGAACCAGTGGTGCACATTAGTCTTTCAAGCAGATAAGTGTAATGCTAAGTAACGCTACAGTATAACATTGCATGGAACGTTCTACAGTATAACATTGCATGGAACGTTCTACAGTATAGCATTGCATGGAACGTTCTACAGTACAACATTGCATGGAACGTTCTGCTGTATAGCATTGCATGGAACGTTCTACAGTATAACATTGCATGGAACGTTCTACAGTATAACATTGCATGGAACGTTCTACAGTACAACATTGCATGGAACGTTCTGATGTATAACATTGCATGGAACGTTCTACAGTATAATATTGCATGGAACGTTCTACAGTATAACATTGCATGGAACGTTCTACAGTATAACATTGCATGGAACGTTCTACAGTATAATATTGCACGGAACGTTCTACAGTATAACATTGCATGGAACGTTCTACAGTATAACATTGCATGGAACGTTCTACAGTATAACATTGCATGGAACGTTCTACAGTACAACATTGCATGGAACGTTCTACAGTATAACATTGCATGGAACGTTCTACAGTATAACATTGCATGGAACGTTCTACAGTATAACATTGCATGGAAAGTTCTTAACTTCTTCCTTCTTTCTTCTCCTTTAACTTTATTACCGAGATTAGCTGGTGGATAATGTGGTTAGGTTTTTTCTCTAAACGTGTAATCAGTTTTGCCCTTACACCCTATAACACAACCCCCCCCCCCCCCCAAGAATTGCTTGCTCAATGGAACAGAAATAGCCATCGCCACAATTAATGCAAATCAAAATGTCAAACATTTCTAGACCTAATGTGCTTTCGGTGCATTTCAGGAATCATGCCTCCCAGCAGGTAAGTAACCATTCATGCCTATCACATCCGCATTATGCAGATCACAAGAGTGGCTGTGCGCGGGAGGAAGCCAATTATTTCGCTGAGCGAGACTTCCGGTGCAATGCTAGGGCGCGCCCGACACTTACAAATCACGGCAGGAGAATACTTATCTGTTAAGTAGCAATACGATATTTATTGCATTTGACATTTATGCTTTTCTTACCAGTCGACTGCATTATGCATAATCTATTCAAACCAAACAATTGGGTGAGCCATTGCAGGATTCAGTGTATGAATGAATCAGTAATTATTCTTGGCTGAAGTTTGCAATTCCCCACACACGTGAAGCGGATTAGGATTATGGTTAGGGTTAGTTTAAACATAATTTATTATAGGATTTGATCAGACGGTTTGAGCAACATGATTTAGGATCCTCACCACAACAGACTTTATTCACTATTTACAAAAACATTTACAGTAAGAATAGACAATAACTACACAAGCTGACAAGTTTTACTACTGCTGCTCATACTGCTGCTGTTGTTGTTGCTGCTACTACTGCTGCTACTGCTGTTGATGCTACTGTCGCTCATACTAACGCTGTTGCTGCTGCTGATGCTACTGCCGCTCATACTAACGCTGTCGCTGTAGCTACTGCCGTTCGTACTGCTGTTGTTGTTATTGCTGCTACTGTTGCTGCTGCTGCTACTGCTATTGTTGCTGCTGATGCTACTGCCGCTCATACTAACGCTGTCGCTGTAGCTGCTGCTGCTGCTGCTGCTGCTGCTGATGCTACTGCCGTTCACACTGCTGCTGTTGTTGCTGCTACTACTGCCGCCGCCGCTGCTGCTGCTGCTGCTGCTGTTACTGTGATCGGGCACAATAATTGCCGCCGCTCTTACAACACCAATGAAAATGCTTTGGAACCCATACCATACTCTGACAATTTTCATACTTATCGCAACCACACACATCAATAATTATAATAGAAAAGAATGTGTCTCCCGCTATCGCTTATCAATCTGACAACAGATAACAAATGGAAACTTTAGTAGAATGCATCACGTATTTTCGAGAAAACTGAACTCAACACCCAGCACCAATCAGTATTCTGCGTGAAAATTATCACTCCATAAACATAACAGATACTGACGTAGCAATTGCTGTAAAAAGTGCTAAGCCGTATTATGACAAGTTTTTGGCAAGAAAGAACTGAAGTAATTTGATGTTCCCATATTATGGTCAGGCTAATACGCAGGTCAGATGCAAACTCATACTGGTAGATGTGTTTAGCACGTGTTTGAAGGGAGTTTCGTCTTCAAATGTTAATCTGTAGTTGTTACGTGGCAGCTTCTTTTGGTGTAATTAATTTTTTTGTTGAACTAAATAAATGAATTTTAATGATTCGTTTTATAAAATGCGTAAGAAAATTCCGAACAGTTGGTGTGCCGTTTATCCTTGTTTTTGTGGTGACATTTTCGTACAGTTTTCTACCTGTCATAATAACTGACTTATCCTACTACAATAATGCCGAAGTTGATCTGTATGATATATCAAAGCGAGCAGCAGGAAGTTTTTATTTGCGGCCGCACGATGTCACTGAAAGTATTAACTGCACGTGGCTTTTCGCGGGCAACAAAACTGAAGCAGAAAGAGCGAGAAAACACGTGAGACAGAAAATTAGAGGCTCATTAAGTGCAAAAACAATTTTGTCAAAAAGTTTTGACTGCAATACCTTTCGTAGTGAACGAGGATATCCGTCTCACCCATTATCTAATGAGGAGTTAGCATTTCCGCTTGCTTTTAGGTAAGTTAATAGAATTTGAATAAAACATCCGTGACGATGTTGATGATGATGTTGATGACGGTGCTGAATACTGACTGTAGTGATACCATAAGATCATCATATGATGCTGACGCTAGGATTGATGATGATGGTGGCCCGTGATGATTATAATATTGCGATGACAACATCGATGATCATCTATTTTGCTAATAATGATGAATTTGAAGAAAACATGGACATTCTGTCTTTTGCAAACCTTTTCAATCGTGTTAACAGCCTCATGGTTCTTGGTTTGTTATCACAATATTGACTTTTTTCAGTATCTTGATGAAAGATGATTTTCAAGAAGCAGAAAGATTGCTACGAGCTGTCTACATGCCTCAGAATGTCTACTGCCTCCATGCGGACAAAAAGTCTCCTAAAGAAATTCTGCTGGCCGTAGAGGCAATTGCCAGGTAGTTAAATGTGGCAACAAGTTTAATGGTCTTTTGTTCATCACACAAAACTCCCGAGATTGTAACGGGCATTCACTGTTTCTTGTACAATGTACATAATTATTTAGTTGACTTTGTAGAAACCAGTGTTATTTTTCACTGTATCCGTTTTCCAAAAAAAAACAGATGCTTTTATCATTAAATCAAAACAACTTTTATCACAAACTTTAATTTACAACTGGTTAAAAACATATCCTAACGTTTCGACAGCAATCAGCTGTCATCATCAGTGGTACACTATACAAAAAACAAGCAGCTATATTACAGTATAGAAAATGATACACTAATTATATATATTTACAAAGAAGCCAAATTAATGAATAAACAGAACTGTAGAAATTGAATAGATACAGTAATAAATAGTTAAGTGTTTGAAAATAAAGTTAATAGAATTGAACCATTGCACATTAAGAGAAGCCTTATTAGGGCACATAGATAAACTTCTTTTTATTCATAAGTCCCAGTTATTTGTAACTCTGGTCACAGTGCTGAAATTATTAAAATCAGCTTTGTGGCCAAAGGCACAAATATGGTCATTAATGCTGGATTGAGGAGAATTTTTAATTTCTTGCCAGTTCTAGACGAAATACCCAAATGTTCACAAATTCTTAGTTTAAAAATGTCTGAACGTTTTACCATGGTAAACAGCATCGTAGCTGCTGCACTGAAATCTATAAATAACACCAGACTGTAAGAATGCGGGCATTTGTCTTTAAATTGGGAAGAAAGAGCCAAAATTATTGCAAGATTTTAACACAATGCGTAGCTGAATATGGCGTACAGTTGCTTCACAATATGACAGATTTTGTTTTTCGTTTGCAAAGACTGAGACCCAATAAACTGTATGATGATGATGATGATGATGATGATGATGATGATGATGATAAGTCTTTATTAGCCTCTTTTTGCAGGCAAAAATATCTGTACTAAGATTATACAATTTTACATAGACACTATACAGAGTGAATTCTACGATATTACATTTACGGATTCTGTAATTAGCTTTTCTAATTTGTGCGTATAACATTTCTTACAGTGATATTAAACAAGAAGTATTGAAGTGCGTGCTAAAATCAAGGTTATTAATGCAGCAAGTTTCCTGTGAGGTAACATAAAAATGCAGATAAATTGATATACCAAATTATTAGATTCCAATTCAATGTTTAAATCCACATGAGTTACAATCAGTAATCTCAAGAACTACACAAATTTAATCCCTATTTTACTAGAAATTAACAGCAGGATCTTAAAGTAAAAGGGTCCTTTGCAAAGTAGATATTAAATTTTCATTTTTAGTCCAATACACAAGGTTTAAACTCTCATTTCCCAGTTCGTTTAGTAGTACGTTTCGCCTATTTGCGTCGACTCGAGGACATCAGTATATCAAGTATTAGTAAATTGTATTAGAAAATACACTGTTATTTGGAAACAGAATGTACGTTGAGTTTTTTTTCGAAAAATCCTTATCAAGATATTTTTGACGATTAAGTCAATTAAATGCTTTGAAGTGCCTGTATAAATTACAGATGCTTTTCCAATGTATTTACACCCGCAAGACAAGTTGATGTTGTTTATGGGACAATATCTCTGGTCACTGCTGAGCTTTCCTGCATGAAAAAGCTATTGGAAGCCAGTCAGAACTGGAACTACTATCTCAACCTGGCCAGTTCAGAGTTTCCTTTGAAAACCAATCGAGACCTAGTCAGAATATTGAAGGTTTACAGTGGACAAAACGAAATCCAGCAGGTAATCAGAGCAACCGATTGTTTAAAGGGAAAGAAAAGGCAATTTTAAAGTGTCTACCAAAAAACATTCCATACGAAGTTATTTTACTTGGCATTAAAACTTACGTGACTCAGAAAAATTCTTAATGATTTAAAATATTCACGCCTACTGGTAAAACGTCACTGACACACCTTCCCAGTGTGCACCACTGATTCACGAAAAAACGTATTTTTGATTTTATTGACAAGATAGTTAATTTATACTATCGCACAGTCCATGAAGTGTATGCTGCGAAAGCATTGGTTACTTTTTCAAACCTAATGTAATGTTATCTAAATTTATATCAAAATGACTGCTCGTTAGCGTAGAAATATCACGATATTAGGTATCTATTTTTCTGCAAAAACTTATATTATCTGTGAGAAAAATTGACAGTGAGCTGCTGTGCTTCAGCCGATGAATGACGTCATTGGTGGAAGAATGGGCGCTCGAAATGGGACGCCTCAAATAGACAGTGCGTTGCTTTTCTTCTGTCGATGAATGATACCATCGGTGGAAGCGTGGGTGCTCAAAATGGGACGCCTGAAATAGACAGTGTGCTGCTGTTCTTCAGCTGATGAATGACGTCATTGGTGGAAGAATGGGCGCTCAAAATGGAAGCACCCAAGCGTGAAACGATCGCAATTTGAAGTGATTGTACTACTTACAGCAGGCTCTTGTCACACTAGTACATTTTCCTAACTCTTCAGAAAGCTTGACTTTTAGGTAAATAGAGGGCGCCTCTTATTTTCATTGTTCTTCAGGTAGATCATCAGCACATTGAGCTGCACACGAAATACAGCTATAAGCTAGTCAAGCGTTTTCATTCAGCAGACTCATTAAGCTTAGTTCGCACGGATGCCCTAAAGATGGCGCCACCTCACAACCTGAAAGTTTACAAGGGAAGCCGCTACGGAGCATTCAGCAGAGCTTTCGTGAAATTTGTACTGGAGAGTCCGATTGCCAGAAATTATTACGACTGGCTGAGAGACGCAGCTATACCTGACGAATTGTTTTGGGGAACTCTGAACAGAAATCAGCACGTGGCGGCACCTGGAGGCTATGCAGGTAAACTGTCTGTACAATATATATGTATAAATATATACACTGCATATACTCTGTAGATTTTGAATGGTTTTACAACACAGTAGGCTTTCTACTAATCACAGTATTTTCCCTACGTGTGGTGGGGAAAGATGTAGTACATTTTAAGGATAGATGTATACAAAAAATATATAGTTACACAAGTCGTTAAAGGAAAACCTGGCAATTGTTTAAACTCAATCTCATTTTAATTTACTGTCCAAAATGTACATTTTCTTGCCTATAAAAGCTAGCAATTGTTTCTTATATTTGAATAATTAGCTTGGAAAGTTAATTAACGGCAACTGAACACAGCTATTGCTTACATCAGAAACTAACCATAGTTTGTACAATGGCAGGCATCGTCCCTTGTGTGGCAAGCACCTTTGCGTAAGTGTTACATTAAACGCGTGATGTCACGAAAATGGGCTCTACGTCATATGACGTCAGAAACTAACACTGCAGTTCATGACCATGGTTATCACTGCACCGCCTTCTATTTGTCGACCAAGCGCACGTGACGTACAAAAAGGCGCCGTTGCTAATCTTAGTAGATTCACTGAGCCACGCGTAGCTTTGAAAGTTTAACAAAATTTGAGTGTCCGAGGTAATTATTATTTAATCTAAGCTTTGATTTAAAAAAAGCTGTTGCAGCTTTCAATATTTTAGAGCATTCTTTATTCTGAACTCATGTTTACACAATCATTCGGTCTTCCTTTAATTCAAGAATACGAGTAGTTCATTAGTTGAATGAATTGAAATATACAAAACCCGTAGCACCCAGATACGATAACAGAAACAATTATTCTCAATGTACGTCAGCCCATAATCCCGTGCAAAAGTGTAAGCTGTTCAGTAAATGCTGCTGAATGCAAACAATTTAGGTAAAAAGCTAAATTACGTTTTCTTATTTGTGTATATGTGTTAATATGTGTTAACTACGGCCAAATCACGTTGAAAACACCGGTTCTAGTCTGATTACCGAAGTTAAGCAACGTACTTGAATGGGTGACCGCCTAGGAATACCAGGTGCTGTAGGCTTGCGGGAAGCCAACACTGTATCTTGACACTAGGCATAGAGGAGCTGCACAAACAGCCAACGGCCATGTGTAGGAGGTCAGGTGAGCGGAGGAGGTCAAGGGACCTAACGGCCATGCAGAGGAGTAAACCTTCCAAATCAGGAGTGGAGCCCCGAAGACGGACCAGTGCAGCATGCTTGCTGACTCCGGCACCTCCTGGTGCCAAACGTATGACTCCGCTTTCCTTTGGACTACAATAGGGAGGAAGAGAGGGGATTCCTGTTGTCTGGGCAACTCAGGATCTCCATACACCTTGCCCAGGCGTGCGCCCCAGAGAGGCCATTCCAGTATCACTGCTCCAGTGACAGAAACAACACGGGAGGCAGCAGTTACGGTTGTCTAATTGCCGTTGAAGAATCGGACTGTTCAGCCACAGTCGATGCTACAGCTCCATCAATATGATCAATAACTGACTCAGCAGTGCTGAGAAGCTGAGCAGTGCGATCCTTGAACGTCTCCAGGGCGCACGCCTGGGCAAGGTGTATGGAGATCCTGAGTTGTCCAGACAACAGGAACCCCCTCTCTTCCTCCCTGGTGTAGTCTAAAGGAAAGCGGAACGATACGTTTGGTACCAAGTTGGCTGCAGGAGTCAGTGAGCATGCTGTACTGGTCCACCTTCGGGGCTCCACTCCTGATTTGGAAGGTTTACTCCTCTACACATGGCCGTTGGGTCACTTGACCTCCTCCGCCCTCTAGCCGTTGACTGCCTTGTGCAGCTCCTCCGCCTAGTGTCGAGATACTGTGTGGGCATCTCGCAAGCCTACAGGACCTGGTATTCCTAGGCGGTCACCCATCTAAGTACTAACCAGGCTCTACGTTGATTAACTTCGGTGATCAGATGAGAACCGGTGTTTTCAACGTGATTTGGCCGTAGTCTTCAAATTTTATACCACTTATGTAACCAATTGTTGACGTGCGTGCTTAGTAGATGTTTAGGTAAGACACTTTAAATTTGAATTAATATTAAACATTTATCACTAGTGAGCACGTAATATAAGACAACTATTAAAAACTAGCTAATAGGCCTAACGAATCGTGTCCGTCACAAAATTACTAAGTAAACATAGCTGAAAATAAATATACACGTCACACTTTTCCTGTTTTCAGAAGAGCGTTACAACAATAATTCTCCAATACGCTACGTTATATGGCAGTTTGAACCGCAGAATATCTGGAATCAGAGACCTCGCAACATGACATGCCATGGCAAATTTGTGCGTGAAGTGTGCATACTGGGAGTCGGAGACCTTCCAGGACTTCATGACACGCCCTTCTTTTTCGCTAACAAGTTTCATCCAGACTTTGAACCGCTGGCTGTGGATTGTCTTGAGAAACTGCACGTCAAGAGGACGCTTCAGCCTAGACATCTGGACCTGGTAGAATATAGAAGCCACGTTCCAGTAAAATAGACGCTTGTGATGTAAATCAATACAATTTGATCGATAGGAGTTTGGTTCGATACGATACAGTTTTGTTTTGATTCGATTTCGATTCAGTATGATACAGTTTTATTTAGATTCGATACGATACAGTCGTATTTCGATTCGATTTCGATTCAGTATGATACAGTTTTATTTAGATTAGATGTCGATTCGATACGATGCAGTTTTATTTTGATTCCATTTCGATTCGATACGATACAGTTTTATTTCGATTCAGTTTCGATTTGATACGATACAGTTTTATTTTGATTCGATTTCGATTCGATATGATACTGTTTTGTTTCGATTCGATTTCGATTCGACACGATACCGTTTTATTTCAATTCGATTTCGATACAAGAAAATATCAGTGATACGATGCGATTCGATACACTTTTTAAAGTGACACAAAACGATTTTTAACTATGTTCGTTTATATGCTACCATAACATTATAATTGTACTATTACCACTATAAATTAAGTATATCAGTATAATTGACAAAACACTAACAACGATACGAGTATTACTAAAATAATATTTGTTCAATTGTATAAAACTTTTTTGAAAAAATTCTTACTCTAAGTTTCACAAAATTTAATAAACTGGTGTTATTAGAATCAGAATCTGAATAAAAAAAGAAAACCGAATAATTTCAGCATAATAATAATAGTTTCGTAAAAACACATGCAACTGACTCGCTTTTGCATGAAATCCATCATGTGCAACCTTCGAGAAACTTCGAGTGCCCTTTTGTTTTACAAACGAGTTGGCGAAGATTTCTTGCAAGTTGTCGAATACGGTACCACGACTACGACTGCGATACACAATTTTAAATGTACGATAACGATTTTTCGTTTGGAATGAATATTCGATACGATTGGAAATTGTATCGATTATTATCGATATGATCTGTATGGTTTAATATCACTAATAGACGCACCCTGTAGCAGACTTAGCTATTTTTTGTTAATCTTGCTTACGAATTCGTGCACGAGGCGCCATCTGTGGCGGGAATGTAAAGCATTTGGTTTTGGCAAGTTTTTCAGTTTGTTACCTGCTAGTCACCTGTCTGTTTTACTCACCTGTGCTCTGAACAGTCAGGTTAATCCACTTTATGGGATATTTGGGACATTTATGTGCTGATTATGTTACAATAAAGCATTCAGTGGTATTAACCTCTGTTGAAAGCGTTTCTGTGACTACACTCCCTAAATAACACAACGCTGTCAGTGTTGTTTTAGCGGCTTTATGCTTTTGTACTATCGAATGTTATAATATTCACCAACAGGTGTCGCTTAACGTTTACGTTGCTAATTTGCAACAAGTGCATCTGCGTGTCTATCTCGTTATAATATTCACCAACAGGTGTCGCTTGACGTTTACGTTGCTAATTTGCAACAAGTGCGTCTGCGTGTCCATCTCGTTATAATATTCACCAACAGGTGTCGCTTGACGTTTACGTTGCTTGTTCAAGAGCGTCTGCGTGTCTATCTCGTTATAATGTTCACCAACAGGTGTCGCTTGACGTTTACGTTGCTTGTTTGCAACAAGTGCGTCTGCGTGTCTATCTCGTTATAATATTCACCAACAGGTGTCGCTTGACGTTTACGTTGCTTGTTCAAGAGCGTCTGCGTGTCTATCTCGTTATAATGTTCACCAACAGGTGTCGCTTGACGTTTACGTTGCTTGTTTGCAACAAGTGCGTCTGCGTGTCTATCTCGTTATAATATTCACCAACAGGTGTCGCTTGACGTTTACGTTGCTTGTTACAAAGAGCGTCTGCGTGTCTATCTCGTTATTGTTGGTGTGTTGGTTTGTTGTTGTTTGGTGGTTGGTGTTTTGTTTTTTGGTTTGACGTTTACGTTGCTTATTTACAACATGTGCGTCTGCGTGTCTATCTCGTTAGCTATTTATAATCTTAATTTCCTGATGTCAAAATTAATAATGTCAAATTAATTAAAGATAGTACAAGCTCAGTTAATTAAATCTTGGAAAACAGAAAATGTGACGCATGATATACGGTCAAAAGACCTTTCCTGGTAACTGGTCAGTGGTCAGCCAATTCGGTATTTTATACTTGCAGTGCCAGATCGCTTACGCTAGAGTGATTCTAGCTAATTAGATTGATTTTAATTTTGAATAATTTTGTGCCTGAGATGTGAATGGGTAATTAATTATTTAATTAAATAAATAAGTACAATCTTAATGCTGGAAAAAAGTTATTCATAATTTACGCTTATTAATTACAGTGTAGAGCGAATCACTCTTTCCCGCAAGAATATTTTTCGCGTGTGACATCATGCTTATAAAACTAAAAAGAATCACTCCAAGATTAGCAAAGCAAAGAGCTGCAGTATTAATTATGTTAATTACTTTTTGAATCTGTTTTTAGAAATGTTTTTAACTGATAGCACCTCGTGTAATACAAAGCGAAAGTGACTGACCGATGCCCAGTGTCCTTGATCCCTTGGACTGTTGCATTTCACTAAAGCTGCTGTCAGCACATCCACTGGTGTGGGGTGATTCTTTGTCCGGTTGTCCTTTGACCTGCAGCCATCCCAGTTACTTACTCGCGACTCTGGCCCTCTGCATTTGCGAGTTAACATGAATTAAAACTCGATGCCTAATAATGAAATAAAAAAATCAGCGTAAGGGGTGCTCTCTCCGAGATCCACTACACTAGCGCTCGCGTAAAAGCGTTTTTGTCGTAATACTGTTGTGCCTACATGCTAGTTAACAAACGACCAATCAACCGATCAATTCAGTTTGTTTGAAACAAGGTTTGGCGAATTTGCATTCGTTCTGTGTAACGTAACTTGATATATATGCTTTGAATAAATTTGTACTTGAAATGTTTCATAAGAACTGACTGATTATTATTATTATTATTTTGTTAACCTGTTTTGTCCTATTGAGTTTAGTATTAAATTTTATTTTACGTTCTGAACTTTGTCTCAAGAAAAATGCTACTAGATATTTGACAGGAATTCACTATGAATAAAGTTTTCTTAGATAAAAACAAGTTACTGCTAAAAGAATTTGTAAATTTCTTAAGACAATTTTGTAATTTCACTTTTGTAAATAAGTCGACTAAGCACTGCGCTAATAGAAAATTGCTAATATCATGGATTTGCTATCACTGAATTTCATACACAGTGGTGATAATAAAACTAATAAATAATATTGTTACAGCTTGTCATTAAAATAATTACATTAATTGCGATTTTATAACATAATCAATTGTTAGCATCAATATTGCTTTTTACATCGTGTCAAACTTGGTTACAAAGATACAAATATATGTGTTTAAATTCACCTGCAAAAGAGGCATTTGTAGTGTTGTGTAGACTAATAAAAATTTATCATCATCATCAACACCATTGCTAAAACATTGTCAAAATGACTATAAAACGATCAATTTACCTGAAAGGACCAACATTATAGTTTAGTTTAGTTAAATTTTTTAATCGTTTATTATTTTCTATTTTTAATCTAGTAACAATCGTATGTTGCATTACATCAACTCAATATTTTCTTTTCTCTGTTAAAAAGTTAAATCTTGTTAAAAGAAAATAATAATTGCACTTAAAAGAGCAAAAGCAAACAGCATAATTTCATAGCATTCATAACGTAGCAAATAGCATAATTTCATAGCATTCATAACGTAGCAAATAGAATTTGTTCATTTGCCGATAGTATTTTAACGTGGAATAGGTTGTAACTGTGTTATTATTTCTAGCTATGAACTGCATCGCTCGCAGTTCACCAGCAAAGAACAGCAAGTTTGGTCTAGCCACAAATGCAGGTCTGATACAGTTCAAGTTTAACCGGGATAGAGATACATATTATTATTAACATCCTATTCTTGTTTGTCAATAACGCCATTTGACGCCTGGCACGTTCTGTAGGAAAAGACTTGGCCTCTTATTCAAAAGATGCACGCACAGTCCATTGCTTACTGCCTATTGGCTAGTAAATCCAAAGTCAATTGCGTCGTGATTGCTTCTTAGAAACTAGCATCGCGACCAATGAGAGTCCCGCAGTATTATATATATGCTTTATGTATAAAAGACACACTAAAATACTCTGTATTTAAGAAGTCTGCATGCTGTTTTATAAGTGACTGCTGAAATTGGTAACTATGGCAAGAATTCGCGTTTTCCACTTGTTTCTGATAGCAATTGTTTGTTTGACATGTCGTGAAACTTCGGCTGATAAGTAAGTTACTCTTTTCTTATTTAATTTACTGGTTAGTTTCAAGAGTTTTAACGATTATCTTAGGTTGTTTAGCAGAACAGTCTTTGCTTTGTTTAGGTATGAAGATTTAAACATGAAAGGTAATTAAAACATAAAAGTAAAATACAAGAAAGAAATGAAATAATAATATTTTTATAAACTTTTTAGACAAATATCTAATTTGTTGCTGGGCGCATCTATGTTTTGTGCAGGACCTGGCCATTTTTTATACAAAAGTAATATTTCACAGTAAGTCCACTGCCTGCATGAATAGGTTAAAAGTCAAGTTCATTGTGATTTCTTTGTGTAGAGATTATTATTATTATTATTATTAAAAATATTTATTGAAAATTATACAATAAGCCCTTTATTTGCAGGGCACAAAAGTACAAAAGTGTTAAATAAGTCTTTACACTATGTACATTAAATAAATTTCTTACTAAACAAGCTGACAATTTTGCATTACGATTTACTTATTCTAAATATATATCCAATATTTATAATCAATGTATAATCAATTTACTATAAGATCATTTTGAGTTAGTTCTTTTACAATATCTATATACATTTTAATTACATTAGTGTCTCTCTTTCTGTAAATATTTCGAATGTCATTATTTTCTAAGCTGCGCTCGAGATTCACTCTTGTATCTTGTCTAACAAATGGTAACGGACAATGAAAAATTAAATGTTCTGGTGTTTGACTGCCCAAACCGCAAACACACAGATCCGAATCAGTTATACCTATCCTGTATTTAAATGATTTGCAACCTCTTCCAAGTAGTAGTGTTGATTGCCACAACCTGTGTGACGAGTTCCCAGATCTCTTCAAAGAAGAATTGGGGTGTCTTAAGGACTTCGAACTGGAAGTGAAGTTCAAGTCTGACGCGAAGCCGGTTTTTCACAAGGTGCGACCGGTTCCATTCGCTCTTCGAGACGACCTGGCCAAAGGTTACGAAGAAGGCATCGCCAAAGGTGTCTGGAAGCCAGCCCAGTTCAACGAATACGGAACGCCAGTGGTACCGATTCGTAAAGCTTACACTCCGGGCACTTAGAAGCCCAAATTTCGGATCTGTGGTGACTACGCAGTCGGCATCAACGATCAGCTAAAGGACCACCGTCATCCGATGCCACTCCCAGAGGAACTGATGCAGAAGCTGGGAGGCGGATACGGCTACACGAAGATCAACCTTGCTGATGCCTACAACCAGATTAAGCTGGCACCCAAGAGTCAACGCAGGCTCTCAGTACCCACTGTGTGTACTCCTGCAGCAACGACTTCCTTTCGGAATCAAGTCAGTGCCTGGTTACTTTCAGGAAATCATGGAGAACCTGACCAGTGATCTGCCTGGAGTTGCCGTCTTCCAAGACGATATGCTCGTCAACGGACAAGACGCAAATGATCATCTGAGCAACCTGAGATGCTTGCTCACTCGTCTGAACGACAAAGGACTTAGGTATCGTTGTAAAAAGTGCTTGTTTGCACAACCAAGTACTGAATATCTTGGACACACCTTATAGGCCGATGGAGTCGCAAAAGGATCCAAGGTCGAGGCAGTCTTGAAGATGCCACCTCCTACAGACGTCTCTTGAAGTCTTTCTTGTGTTCGGTTCAGTTCTACGGGAACTTCATCCCAAACCTGGCTACTAAGGCAGAGCATTCACCCTACGTCTTCCACGTCCACTAGAGCCACTCTAGATCTGCTGGAAGAGGACTAAGCTCACTTTGGATTACCTCACACGCTGGTCACAGACAATGCATCAACCATCATGTCTGAAAACTTCCAGAGCTGGTGCAGAGAACGTGGGATCACACATCTCACAGGAGCACCAAACCATTCAGCTACCAACGGAGCAGCAGAACGATTGGTGCAGACATTTAGGCAAGCACTCAGAAAGTCTTCTCTGCCCCCGAAGCAAGCTCTTCAAGAGTTTCTGATGCAGAACCGGAGAACACCGACATCCTGTGGATTCTCTCTGAGTGAACTCTTGATGTCTTGGCAGATACGGACAAGGATCGACTCCTTGCTACCGTCGTCAGCACACACCGCTCATTGCAAGCAATCCAAGGAGTCATTTCGTTCGACTCCAGACTCGGGAGGTGTGGCCAAGGTCACCAAGCAATACAAGGCTGGAGAGCCTGTCTATGCACTGTACTATGGACCTCATTGAGACGGACATCCCCGATGGGTACCAGCGGTCATCAAGAAAGCTTTGGTTACTCCCTGCTTCAACGTCAAGATCTTTCCTCGTGATCCAGTGTGGAGACGACACTGGGAACAGCTACGTCCACGCTATGCTTCTGTAGAGGACTACGAACCTGGTGATGAGACGGACTTTACTTCTGAACTTCCACCTGATCATCCAATGGATATCCTGGAAGAACTGCCAGAAACCCTGAAGCAGACCGGAGCACCTGAGCCCATGTCCGATACCAAGCCGCATGTGCCTGAGTATGGACCGGACAACCCCAGACGATCCAGGAGGACACCCAAGCCGAGAGAGAGACTTTGTTGCTGATGCTTTGGAGACAGCATCAATTTCGGTGGGGAAGTGTTGTGGAGATCGCTGACGTCAAGCAGAATTGCACAGATCATCGCAGAATGTTCCGTCGGGATGATCGCCTTAGCGTCTGGTTTGTTCTCGAACATTTGTTCGAGAAGTTTCTCCAGCACGCTATATAAGGCGAAGCAGGCTGCCGACACGGGATCGCACATTGCTCACAGATCTAACACGAACTTATACTTACTCTTTTATAATTACTTAAACGTTTTCCAGATTTTCACGTTTATGTAATTATTTCAAAGTTCCTTCATCTTTGTGTTCTAGAATTCTCGCTCAATAAAGTAATAATATTTAACGGTGTGTTTTCTGGTTTACTCTACGAGCCTTCCGAGAGAAACAAAACACAACACATTACGGGCAATTTCTACACCTTTTGTAATCTTTAAAAAGAATTTAGCTTTTGTTATGTGATTAGCCAAAAAATGATTCAAGTATTGGCCCACATTACGCAGCTGCTCAGTAAGTTGAATTTCACACCTAACTACATCATCCTCTGGTTTATCTAATGCTTTCATTAAAAATTTGCTGACAATAGACGAGAACTGTATATCGATTGGGGGTAGACCACATATTAATTCTACTTCAGTTTTAGGCGGATTGTATTTAACACCAACGGCTGTTTTGAGTATATCATATATAAGGTCGTCGAAAGCCTGCCTTTTTGAATCTAGGATTTATCGGCATACAATAACGTTGGCAAAACAGTGATTTTAGCTAAAGCAACGATCGTGGCCATCTTTATTCATTTATATTTAAAACAGAATTTTTTGATTTTATGCCATTTATTTCAGGCTTTCTGTCTCGTAGTAGTTACGTGCGCCTCAAATTTAAGTTCATTATCAACATTTACTCCTAATACCTTAGTTCTATTCACATATTTAATTGGTTCATTTCCAAACATTAGATTGGGGGGGGGGGGTTGGCAGCATTTTAACTTCAATGAGTTTTTGCACATTATGGCTTCTGTTTTATTCTCGGCGCACTTAATATTCATACGCCACATGTTACACCACTTAAACAAATTATCACTATCACCTTGGGGTAACCCTATCTGACAAGAGTATTTGTTCTATTCACATATTTAATTGGTTCATTTCCAAACGTTAGATTTGGGGGGTTTGGCTCGCATTTTAACTTCAATGAGTTTTTACACATAATGACTTCCGTTTTATTCTCGGCTCAGTTAATATTCATACGCCACATGTTACACCACTTAAACAAATTATCGCACTATCACCTTAGGGTAACCCTATCTGACAAGAGTATTTGTTCGACAGGTGATTATTAACTTTTAAACAAATTTTGCAGTCTCTTAGAAATGCTACCATGAGGTCCAAGATGTTGCCCCGTAAGCCTTTGTCATACAACTTCCAGATTAAACCGTCTAACCACAGACTGTCGAATGTTTTTTTAAAGTCGCAAAACACTGCAATGCAGCCTCGATTAGTTTACTTTGTAATTTTGAAAGTAGTCTCGTCAGATATCGGGTTGTACTACGCTTATGACGCTTGTAGACTAGTGTTATCTTGCAGCATTACGAGAAGTTCATAAGCTGTGACAATTCTAGAAAATCTCCCGTCAGTAGCGCACCGAAAATCTCACTACTTTTCCAGAAAAAAGGGGAAAGCATAAGAAGAAGGGAAACGAAAAAATGTTTTTAAATTAGCTTCAGTACAGGTTTAATTAAAATGAATTAAACTGTTTAGAATGCAGTTAAAATGCGCGGTACACGGGGGTTTAAAAAAGACAAACATACGTGCTTTGATTGTTTTCTACACGTTTCGGCATCCTGTAAGACAGAATCCAGCACTGAGTGGCAGGGCCTGTTTAATGTATATGTATAATCTTTATTATCAATCAGTGATAGTTACTAAAAGCTTACACTGCTAAAGGCAAATGCGTCAGTGCAATCTAAACTACTGTGCAGTAATGGAAAGTAACGACGAATAAAATCAAACATATTTACAACTATGCACAAGAAATGAAAAAAAAAACTATGATTTAATTAATATGGCCGTGGATATAGGAATTCTGAATTAGTGTGTATGTTGTCGTACTGGTGTGATGGTATTTCATATCTGGTGAATATTAATGATTTTAATTTTGTTTTAAATGCTGATAGGGACTTGATTTGTTTAACCTGTAATGGTAAAGAATTAATGTAGATAGTTTTGGCGAGCTCCACCGGAACATTGCTAGTCATCAAGGACAATGCTCTAAATAGAAATAATACTGAACTGGCAGAGGCATGTGTTCAAATGTGTATACATGTTCTTTAACCAGATATATAGCTTCAACTGGTAACATCTCCAGAACCAATTATCCTAACAGTCATCAATTCATTAACTTGCCAGGGCCGTAATTGCTTATCATCACAGTCTATAAGCACCCAGACGCACCATTTCCGCTCAGCTTATCACCTCGCCAATTTGTGTAAAGGATTAATTAATATTGACACTGCAGTACGCAGGATAAAAACTGATGTTTTCTTGCACATTTTTTTGTTTCCAGTTCTTACGTACTTGTGGGACCTCAAGTTATACGCCCTGGTATGACGTACAAAACTGCTGTGACAATATTGGATACCGTAACGCAAAACGTGACAGTGACAGTCAGTATATACAAAAGGGTACACAAGCCATCGCGTAACTTGTTCAACCTAAAGAAGGCAAGATGGGACAAGGCATCGCGTAAGTTGTTCAATAAATTAAGTGCTGAAATGTTGGCAATATGAAATTTAAAAATTTCATGATAAATTTCAGTCAATTCACTTTGCGTAAGCCCATTTTCGCTCGTATCTCGATAGTAACAGTTATAATACTTAACTAATGGTCACTGCTAACACTTCCTGAGTCTAAACATTGAAAGCCGCTGCCCAAACAAAGTCGTAATTAGTATAAACAAAGACTTTGACTTTTTATATTAATAGCTTGGCAGTGTTATTTTTATTAGAGAAATTAATAATTCGGTACCCACAAATAAACATCTTAGAAATTTTAGAGATTTAAAAATTGGGAATTATGATGCTATTAATTTCTTTCATAAACATTAGTTTACGTTGTTCCATTTAATTTAGGTATACAATAATACTTTGAAAACTAGAAACATCCATTTTCGAATTTGGTCAATACAATAAATTTTCATTATTGCTATGTTTAGAAGTCATAGAGTTGCCAAATCTTAGAGTTGCTTCAGAAACAGTTGAAGTTGCTCCTGGAATTCCCGGAAGTGTTTCGTTACAGGTATGCTCGCTAGAGTGTAGGGTGTGTAGTACATGATATATACGTATTAATTGCTGGAGTACGTAGTTTATACTTTGTAAAGATGATTGCTTTAATTGACTAATTAAACTGTATGCAGAAAATCACCCTACTTAAATTGAGAAGTGTGGCTTAGGCAAATGCTCTTCTGGCTAATTTGTAAAACGAAGAGACAAGTTATACCTACAACTCTCTTGATTTGATTGTCGTGCCCAATTATTTCAATTTGAACTTTGGTTTATTATTCTCGTTGAAAATTAGCTATTCAAACGGAATAATGTTGATTCTTAAATTAGGACCACTCGTTTAGAATAACTTGCAATATCATAATTTTAGTAACTTGTTTTTCAGGCAGATAATGCAGCCAAAGTCAATTGTAGTAAACATAACATTGTAATCGCGCTTAAAGATGCACAAAATATGCTTAAACGGCCCGTAAAAACGCTCGCGTTATTTCTACGCTGTTCAATTATGTAAATTATGTTAATTAAATTTAATAAGTAGCACTTGCATTTGATATACCGTCATTTTTATTTTAGCTTCCAAATGAGTTGTCACCGGGCAGTTATTTATTAGAAGTGGAAGGAAGGGGAACAGTTTCAGTAGGCGAAGGATTTGGCTTTCATAATACAACCGATTTAGATTACAATTCGAAGGGAAGGTCCGTTTTCATACAGACAGACAAAGCAACTTACAAGCCGTCTGATAAAGGTACGTTCAAAAATTAACACACGATGTACTTATTTCTTAGTAATGGATGATTTACAATTGAAAGAACTGCGAACCAGAAGTTTTATACTAAATTTGGCCAAGAAGCTGAATAGAATGGCGAATGAATATAGTCTACATTCTTGCCATTCAGCAGTTTATGATTTTACAGAGTCCCAGGGAGGTACTTTTACTTCCCTGGAGAGTTATTTTGGGAATTGTTTCTGTGCTGTTGAAAGGTGAAAGTGCTCACCTTTCCGCTCTTGCAGCAGCTGGTATTCCAGTGAGCAAAAGATCATTAATTTTCCTAGGACAGTGAGTTCCCATAAGCAGAATTAGATACACCGGCTTAATGCCCTAAAGAGATCTTATACCCCACCCTATCCGAAAAAACTGCTTTATATACCAATAAAAGGTTAAACAAAAACTTTGTACTAAACAGTAGATCTCGAGATCATAATAAAGGCTTATATCCCTTGTGAAAAAGATGCAATACGCAAGATGTGTTATTATTGAGAATAATTTAGGTTAGCATAAGAGTTTTCGGAAATGTACCGATTGTGTACCTGTATTGTAGACGGCGTAATTCAATACATAGTTTGTTGGACCCGGTAAAATGGCAAGATGTGACAAGATAACAATGACACTGTAATATGGTCCTGTGTCCTAGTCGCTGTAATATCTATTTTTACCCACATCTACAAATTTTGGGGCATCTATAAAAGGAAACCAGTGGGTCCCTATTGTTCAAACTTTTTGAATAGTGATTTAGCATTCTAAATGGATAGTGTAAACCAATTGCTCATTTTCTTCTGTCAAAATCCTTTTTTATTTCAAGCTCCCTAGCACTCCCCTGTGTACGTCCCTAGGCTATTATTTACAATAGCTAGAAATACATAATTTAGGCTTATATGCGGCTATAGGGCTTTAGAAATTTCTCTAAGAGAACTTTGTTAGAAGAAACTATCTACATAAGTGGATATATTTTTTAAATTGTTTGTAACTTAGTGGTAAATAGTAATTAGCCATTATTCGTTTTCTATGGTGTTTATTGCATTCTCAATACAACTACAGTTATTCTATAAACATTTTGATTAAATTTGCAGTTCAGTTTAGAGCTATTACTGTTAACCCTTTCCTAAGACCATACAAAGGGACACCAGATGTTGACATTAAAGATCCAAATGGAAATAAAATGGCGGAGTGGAACGGTTTAACTACAGTGAATGGTAGGCATGCTCGCTCAATAAGACAAATTATTTTTTCTGCATTATGACAGAGGCAGCTTAGCCATTAGCTATGTGTACACCTACCCCCTCACCAAGACATTTCAATATGTCGTACCTGAGGTATATGCCCGTTTTGTCAGTTTTTATTCATATTTTATTATCCCGGCTTGGTGTAGCTTAACTTTGCAGCCGAGCTATTCAGCCATTTTCCCTTTTTCATTCAAGTTACAAGTGAAAAAACTTCATAAATCAGTTTGGTTGTACATTTGGCAAAAGCTGGATCGGATATCAGATGGTCTGGGGGCAATACGGATTCGGGCAATCACCAAAGTTTTCGAGCACCAGCGAAATGATGAAAAACGTATTTCGTAAAAGGAAATCTCGAAATATCTCCACGACGTCAAATGAAGTGCCTGAAATTTGGGTATTTTTTGATCTTGGGCCTCAATTGATCAATTCTCGACTCAAAGTTGGCATGCGCTTTATTTTTCGGGTTGGCGCTGTATTTTTCGAGCAAAAACAGCTCAGCCCTCCTTCAAAAAATAGGCCCGTACGCCCATCCTAGCAGTAATGAGTCAAACTTTAATGATAAACCGTACCGTAACAGTAAAAAACATGAAATTATCGTTCTTTAAATTTTCCTGTTGTGTTCAGGTGTTGCAACGTTGGATTTCACGTTAAGTGATCAGCCTGTTTTCGGCACGTGGAAAATCACTGTTAACTCTGATGTAAGTGTTTTACTAGTTCTTCTTAAAATAGCTCTTTCATCACTCACACAGTTAGAATGGAAGTCATATATTGAATCATATATGGAAGACATTGTCTAGTCTGCTGACAACAAAATTGTCTATTTACTAACATGAATAGTATAAAATAAACTCTTTTTGTTTCGCAAATGCAGGGAGAGGAAGCCTCAAAGGACTTTGAAGTCGAAGAATATGGTAAGTTTTTTGCCTCCCAAAAATTTTACGAACTCCCAGCATAAATAACTTTTGTGTTTTGCTCGTTTTGTGGTAATGTTTAATCAACGAAGTCAAATAACCGAATCCTAAAAATTAACAATAACTTTCAATAATGAGTACAATCCATCAAAATAATGACTTTGGTGTTTTAGATCTTATCGAATGAACCGTAAGTAAACCGATCAATTTGGCTGAAATGTTGCTAGTTTAATCAGAATTGGGTGAAAAATCAATAAGTATAATTTATTCTTTTTTCAGTTCTACCACGATTTGAAGTTAAAGTTGATCTTCCGTTGTTCTTAGTCGGAGACAGTGTTGAACTTTCTGGTGTTGTCAGAGCAAAGTAAGCAGCTGGCTTATCTTATGCAATAACAACAAAATTCTATTTGCTTCAAACACTTGTAATTTAATAATGATGAAGTAGGATCGGCATTCTTTAAATATGAAAATTATTTAGCGAAAAGTAGTAGTAAAGAGGATCCTTGCAGTAAAGAGGACCTGTTAAACTATGTTAAAAGCATTAGATTATGATAGATGATTATGTTGATGAATGCTGGCATAAGGCCAATTAAGGAGTGTTGTCACGTGAGTAAGTGATTCAGAACCGAAGCGTAGGCGTCGATATATAAGTCTTGCGATGCACCAAGCTCAGGGGATTGAGTCTGGGAGCTTAAGGACAGCAAGCTAGATCAGGGGGCTTGGCATTACTATCTGTTATACTTATTGTGTTTGATGTTTAATAAACATGTAGTTTCATAATCAGACTCTTCATAGTTTTGCCATCTATAAAACAGCAATACCCAGGTATACACAACCAATACAACGAATTATTTTTACTCTTCCGATCAAACATGGAAATTTTAACAGTGAAAATGAATTGATTGCATTTCAGTGTAAACAGCACTTAGTTTTTAACTTTTTTCAGATATACCCACGGTGGTTCAGTAAAAGGTAAAGCCGTGGTTTCTCTTTTAGGTGGTCGGAGAAAAATCCTCACAAAAACTATCCAGGTAAAAATTTAATATTTACACCTATCAACAATAAAGAAAACCAAAGTGTCTAAATGTTGAGCATAGTATACCTCATTTTCTTTGTAAGAGATTTTTGTATTCACACTAACACTTGTTGTAACCAGTTACGAATTTTCAGATTGACGGAGAAGCCACCTTTACTTTTAAAGTCCTGTCAGTTATTGGAGATGGTAGAAGAGTAAAAATAGAAGCCACTGTGACCGAGGAGGCAACTGGTGTTGAGCTGACAGGTGAAGCTTACGTCAACAAGTACCAGCATCCAGTGAAAATGACGTTTCAAGGACCTGATTACTACAAGCCTGGGCTACCTTATTTTGCTGTAGTATGCATAACTTTCGAAACCGATTTCTCTGCTTCAGTACTTATTACTTCGATACGCTTTATGCTTGTTATCAAGACAGATTGCAAAAACTATAATTATTCTTAATTTCCTACAGAATAAAGGAATTTGTTTTGTAGATAACGTTTGAACGTCAAGATGGGTCGCTGCTGTCGGTTTCAGATGCTCAAGAAGTAGAACTCACTTATAGATGGGATGAAAAAAATCCAGATCCTAATCCAGATTTGCCTAAATGGGGTGAAAAAAATCCAGATCGTAATCCAAATTGGCCAAGGTAGAATTAGAATTAAAGATAAACACCTATTATGTATAAAAGTTACTGCTATGGGCCTGCAGCTTACTGTTTATATTGTTACCCGCGGCCATCGTGACACTGTCTATAGCACTTCCACATAGCAGGCTGATATACAGGACACAAAGAACTCCGTTTCTCTCTATTTATTAGCCAGAACCGAAATCTTCTTTTCATTTACAATAGCATATCCGTGGACAATGCCCACGCTACAACATTAAACTTACTTTCTTTGTTGCAACTTTTTTCGTCCCTTAAAAAAACTTATTTTGCTTGTAATAGAAATTGTATACCCTATAGCTGTATCGCTGTTGTTGTTACTTTGCACTCTTCAAGAAACAGGGTTTGAGCTTACAATTTCAGTGGTTGAAATAAATAAAAAAGTTGGAGCACTTAATCAGTTAAATTGTTCAAGCTTTTGTGAAAAGCCCTTTGTTGAAATGATGAATTTTACTGATTGCACTTGTATAAAATTTTCGCACGGCAGTCAACTTGTTTACAAAAATTTAAAGGGCAGCAATAATAAATAATATTTACAACTCCAGTAACGATGTTGTTTTTTCCTTTATTATAGTTGGGATAGCAGTGTAGAAAAGAAAAGACAAAAAGGTATCAGAAAAGGTAGCACAAACGGTAGCAGAAATGGTAGCAGACAAAAAGATAGCAGACTTCCAAAAATTAAGATTGAAAATCACCCAATACGCAGACACACATTTCCAAAAAGTAAGACTGAAAATTACACAATACCAGCTGATGGACGTGTTGTGGTTCAAGTAGAAGTTCCTTTGTTGATTCATGGAAGTCTTAACTTTAACGTAAGTAATTTTAAAGAATCTGGGTTTAATTCTCTGAACAATTTTTAGCCATGTTCTGCACAGTATTGTAAATGAGAAAGTGACAGTCCCAAAAAATTGATTGTTACATTGCAATTTGCTTTTCCTTCATCTGAAGAACATATTAATTAAAGAATATGTGTAAGTTTAGCATAAGTAATAACATAGTGTATGTGTAATTGCTTAAGCGCACAAATTTAATCAAATAAACGAACTCGAAACCTATAAGAATCCAAACCTACCGTAATGTATGAAACGGAAGGTAAAAAGGTTTGCAGACAACGAGTATCAAAAAGAAAAAACATTCGCTAATGAGGCATTTGCAGCCAGACCATATGGTGAAACTAGTGAAATGGATGTACATGAAAAAGAGGAGTGAGTGTTTCGAAAATTTTCTGATGAAAAGCCAGAGAGAAATTCTAGCCAAGAGCACCAAGGGGGGTGCAGCAGAAATTATAGAAATTTTGATTGCAGCCGAAGACCTACGACGTACAATGAGGCCATAAATTCAATCTCAAATGAAATCAACACAAGCTGTATGTAGGTAGTTAGGATTATTAAAGAACCGTATACTTTTACACTTTTTGCTACGTCTATTTCAATAAAATTTAAATTTAGAAAAAAAAACTAAACACTGCTTTGTAATTTTTAGGCCAAATATAATCAATCAACTGGCTACAGTTTTGCCTCGAAGAGTGCGTCGGAATATAAAGCTGGTGTGAAAGCTTTTGTTCAAGTTGGACTAAGGAGTGCAGATCTAGTGGTAAGTAGAGATTTCATTTGTGTTATCAAAATTGATAAAAATACTTGACTGTATTTTTATCTTTTCCAAAACACGAGAAATGTAATTAGAAATGTTCTTTTCAACAGGCTGGAGACCAAGCCAATTTTCTTGTGGAATCAACAGATGTGATCGACGGAGTATATTATCAGGTAGATTTTCAACTTTTTGCGCATTTCTTACTTTCTGATCACTTTCTGGAAACTATATAGCTAAAACGAAGGTTTTCCATAAAAAAATCTAAATAGTAGGTCTAAAACGAATCAACTAATGATACAAATAATGGAATAAATAAATGAAGTACTTAATTAGTAAGCAAGGAGGGCTCGCCCAGAAAATAAGCAGGTGCACTGTGAATTACGGGGTGAGAAAGGTGAAAACGTTAGTGAATGAGTGAATAATTCCTCATGAGTGAGAAATGAGTGATTGACAAATCAATCAACAAATTACCGAGTGAGTGAATAAACAAAAACAAATGAATAAAAGCATAACTGACTGACTGGCTGACTTACTGGCCAGCGAAATGAATGACAGAATAATGAAATGAATGAGTAAATGAATAAATATATGAATAAATGAAGACAAAATGGAGAGCGAATGAATTTCTTTTTATGCTGTCTTTTTTCTTCTCTTATTATGATTACCAGCCTCTGAAATTCTCTGTCTAAATCTGAGGAACTTCTTCTTGCCCATTTTCAAGTACAAACCCTTTTGTTAGGTTATATCACGTGGAAACATTGAAGACAATGGCTACGTACCAATGAAAAATAATGAACAAGAGTTCAATATTGAGATAAACGGTGCCATGACTCCTCGCTCAAGAATGCTTGTTTATTACATACACAGAAGTGGAGAGGTGATAACTGATGCAACTAACTTTGAAGTTCAGGGTGGTTTTGACAACCAGGTTAGTTGAAAAGAATATTATTATTAATACCAATTAGAAATATCACACTTAGCATCAGCACACTTGATACCATTTTTAATTCTTACCACTTCTCTTATCGTCATTTTCTTTGGCAGATGGTACAAGTGCTGCCATCTGTCAACCATCAGAAATGAAGATATAGTACTATAGGTAATAAATTAATATTCACGTTTATGAGTTAGTCCGTGTAATAGTTAAAGCAAAAAGAAAACATTCTTCATAAATAAAGCTGAACAAATTTGTCTTAAAATGTTGTATCACTTACATGAAGTCTTATTGCGTACAAAGTATGCATTAGCAGTAACGCTGAAAAACTTGTAAATTTAAATACCCGTAGGGACTGTTAAGCGCAGCCATTTTAACAGTAAGTAGTTTGAACAAGTTTAGATAACAGTGCACAAAGTTTGAAAAAATAATCAGTGCATATGTAGCACGTTCTTCCCAAACTAAGCAAAAGTTTAAATTACTTTATATTATAAGTATGAACAATTATGTGGTTTTGTTTTGGAATTAAGAATATTCTTTTCCAATTACATGGGTCTCAATAAACTAGTTTAATTTTACGTCGTGTTTTCTACGAGCCTTCTGAGAGAAACAAAACACAACAGTAATGTATGATGGCACTTATTTCGAAAAATAGGTGTTAAAATTATTAACAGCCATGCCATTGCCGGAAAATGTAATATATCCACTAAATGGATATTACATTCTCCGCCTTTGCCCAGTCCACGGTCGAGATTGCAAATCAATGGCTGTCTTTTATTCGCAGGTTGCATTGCGGTTTAACAAAGCAACGGCTGAGCCAGGAGACAAAGTAAAATTGCACATCACCACAGCACCTGGGTCCCTTATTGGCATACTGGCAGTTGATCAGTCAGTTTTGTTACTACGTGGTGGAAATGACGTCACAGCAGATTTGGTGAGTTTGTGATCATTTTTTGGAAATTCAAAAGACGATTTAGAAAAATTAGCCGAAACGAGTCTTCAGAATTGCTAGTTGTAAATGTTTATTGTTGTGGAGATCGCTGGCATCTATTAGAATTACATAGAACATTGAAGAGTGTTCCGTTGGAATAATTGTCTTACCGTGTGGAATTTTTTGGAACAAAACTTCTAGAAGCTTCTCGGGTATACTATATAAGGCAAAGCAGGCCACTGAGACGGGGACACATGCAGATTCACACGGACGCCAATTACACATTCTCTTGTATACTTACATTTTCAGATACACTCAAACGTTTTCCAAATTTTCACGTTTAGTGTAATCATTTCGCGTTCCTTCATACTTTTGTGTTGTAGAATTCTCGCTTAATAAACTAGGTTAATTTGATGAAGTGTTTTCTGGTTTTTTCTCTACGAGCCTACCACAGTTATACATGTAATATGCAGAAAAACGTTGACAAGCAGCAACGACACATATTAAAAATGCTATGTGTATAATCTACCATGGCAATGTAGTGAAGCTTTATATATGTGTATTGATATTCTTCTTAATTTGGTTAAAGTTTATATAATTGAAGAAAAAGGCAATCCCTGTAGAAAACTCCACGTAAAAGCAGCTTTAACTTTGCACTTCGGTCTCTGATAACTTTGATATAAAATGTCTGTGTAAATCAGAGAAAAAGAGAGGAAACACGGACGTCTGTTGTAATCCTTTGCCTGGCCAAGTGAGACAAAGGCTGAAAAGTCTATTAACAGTTATCTTATGTCTAAGTTATCAGGTATGTCTACAGAAATGCATCTTTTGTAATTTGCTACACGTTCTAATAAGGATTAGATCTAATGTAGTAATTACTGGCAAAAACCCGTCGTCTTATAATAATTTCCTTTTTCGATTCAGGTTTTGGATGACATAAGAGGATATGGCTTTGACGACGATGATAGAGCGCCTTCGCCTCTTCTCCGTTTTAGACGTCGCCCCATACGTGTTGGGAGAAAGAAACACAGGTTTATCCTGAATCCGAGGCTCTGGTACAGCAGTTCTGACGCTTACGAGACATTCAGGGAGGCGAAACTGGCTGTCGTGACCGATACTTACCTACACAGAGGTAGGTATAGCCTTTTTTAAACTATAGATGTAGACTACATTTTAAAAGAGACAGAGACATGGTCTCATTGTGTCTTTTGTTGCCATTTGCCGTTTGAGTGAGAAAAGTGCGTTTATTCGGCAAATGCATCCGCATTAAAAAAATGCCAGCTTGTATATAATCTAGCAAAAAACAATATGTTCATTATTTTTATACAGTTAACTATGTATATATATATTCCTATAAAGTTGAAATTGTTTTTGGTGGCGGTTCGGATAATTGCAGGTCAGAAATTATTATTGCATCAAAGGTTGCCGCAATTACGGTGCTAATCATTATTTCTCCCGAAACCAAATATGTACATTGGATTCTGTGTTTTAATTAATCGGGTTTGGTTATAATGAATTTTCATTGAATTATTCATTTTCTAAAATTATTTCAGAGATCCCTGGACGTCCCATACGGCCTATGTTTCACAGAAGATTCCGCGGTGGTGCTGATAATGCCTTGCCGCCTGCCATGCCACAGGAGGCCTTCGCGTTAGCCATGCCACAGCAGCCACCAAAAGTGGTTCCAGAAGTGGCTACAGAAAAACCTGCCCCAATAAAGAAAATACGAAAAAACCTCCCAGAATCTTGGCTGTGGATCGATACAACAGCAAGGTGAGAAGCTCGCACCCCACTTTGCAGGTTCAGCTTTCTGCTAGATAGAATAAGCACCACAATTATTGCTATTTAGAAATTTAAACTAACATGACCAGTGGTGGTGGTGGTGGTTGCTTTTCTAACACAGATAAATTGTCACTGGATAACGAGAGAAGCAGGCACTAATTTGTCAGTCAAAACTATGGGGTAAAAATAGACACCTAAAAACCACAAATTGTAGGGCCATGGATTTTCGCTTTTTCCTTCAAATTTCCAATTCTTTAAATTCTTGGGATGTTTATTCTTATTTGGCAACACTTTTTAACAAGTAGTATAATTCAATTGATTCACTGATAAGCGACAAACTTTGCCCGCTGAGACTATACTGAAGCAAATGGAAAATAAGCATGCAAACAAATCAGCAAACAAAAGCTATAGTGGCTTGTAACATCATGCAAATATTGAAACACATTAGTTAATGTTAAAGTGTAAAGTCTATTAAAACCAAGCTAAATAAAAACTTACTGATGAGTTACCATAAACAATTATGCTTTAAAATCATGTATACATACATTTGAAAAATACATGTATACATGTTCGGAACGTTTTAAATAATTATGCTGTGTAAACTTCCAACGTTTTTTACGTTTTCTCGGCACTTTATAACAATAATAATAATAGTAATAATGATAATGATAATGATAATGATAATGATAATGATAATGATAATGATAATGATAATGATAATGATAATGATAATGATAATGATAATGATAATGATAATGATAATGATAATGATAATGATAATGATAATGATAATGATAATGATAATGATAATGATAATGATAATGATAATGATAATGATAATGATAATGATAATGATAATGATAATGATAATGATAATGATAATGATAATGATAATGATAATAATAATAATAATAATAATAATTAATAATAACAATAATAATAATAATCAAGAATGAAGATCTGACTTTCGCCCGTCGACTGAAATCGCTACCGAGACTGAAGATGCGGCAAAGGCTGTCAAGGAAACTGTTTACGGTTCCAAGCCCATGCCCGTCAACAAAGTCAAACTGAACCAGTACAAGGGTCAACGAAAGAACCATCAGCAGTCACATTCCACAGAGACGGATACAAATTGCTACCGTTGTGGAAAGGCCCACAAAGTGACTGAATGCCCCTAAAAAATTGCCAAGTGCCATTTCTGTGACAAGAAAGGACATTTAGAAGCAGTTTGCATGAAGAAGCAACAACAGCAACGGGACTAAAAATCTGGAAAGTCCGTGAGGGAAGATGAGCTTGTCAAGGCGATCCCGACAACTCTCCTAGATTTGATGTCAAAGTCAACATCCAAGACCAACAGTTCACGATGAAACTTGACACTGCAACCTCGGGAAATTTCATTTCAGTGCCACCAGTCTGGAAGCAACTGGGCAAGCCAAAGCTGGATGACAGCTGACATCGCTATGAGTCTGCCAGCGATCACGACCTGCCAGTGCTTTCATGGGCTAGACCAAGGATCCAAAGACTGGTAAACAAAGCTCAATTTCCTACATCGTCACCAAGATCCCTGACCTGAACCTGCTTGGTCGAAACGCTATCCAGAAGCTGGGAATTTCTGTGGACATTGCTCTAGGACTGAGACGCATAGAGAGTCAAGGCAAGAGCACGGGTGTAAAAACGTCAAATCCATCACATCTTACACGTTTTATGCTTCCCTGCAACGACATTGCCACAACCTGTGTGACGAGTTCCCAGATCTCTTCAAAGAAGAATTGGGGTGTCTTAAGGACATCGAACTGGAAGTGAAGTTCAAGCCTGACGCAAAGCCAGTTTTTCACAAGGCACGACTGGTTCCATTCGCTCTTCGACATGACCTAGCCAATGGTTACGAAGAAGGCATCGCCAAAGGTGTCTGGAAGCTAGTCCAGTTCAACGAATACAGAAAGCCAGTGGTACCGATTCGTAAAGCTTACATCCCGGGCACTCAGAAGCCCAAATTGCAGATCTGTGGTGACTACTCAGTGGGCATCAACGATCAGCTAGAGGACCATCATCATCTGATGCCATTCCCAGAGGAACTGATGCAGAAGCTGGGAGGTGGATATGGCTACACGAAGATCGACCTTGCTGATGCCTATAACCAGATCCAGCTGGCACCAGAGAGTCAATGCAGGCTAGCTCTCAGTATCCACCGTGGTGTACTCCTGCAGCAACGACTTCCTTTCGGAATCAAGTAGCGCCTGGTTACTTTCAGGAGATCATGGAGAACCTGACCAGGGATCTGCCTGGAGTTGCTGTCTTCCAAGACGATGTGCTTGTCAGCGGGCAAGACGCCAATGACCATCTGAGCAACCTGAGATGCATGCTCACTCATCTGAACGACAAAGGACTCAGATGTCGCCGTAAAAAGTGCTTGGTCGCGCAAAAAAGTATTGAATATCTTGGACACACCTTATCGGCCGAAGGAGTCGCAAAAGGATCCAAGTTCAAGGCAGTCATGAAGATGTCACCGCCTACAGACGTCTCAAGCTTGAAGTCTTTCTTGGGCTCGGTTCAGTTCTACTGGAAGTTCGTCCTAAACCCGGCTACTATAGCAGAGCCTCTTTACCGCTTGACCAAGAAGACAGTCTCCTGGAAGTGGGGAGATGAGGAGCAAACAGCTTTTCAACTGTTGAAAAATGTGCTATCCTAAGATCGAGTTCTTGTACATTTCGACCCAGACAAGCCTCTGGGATTGGCTTGTGACGCGTCCAACGTTGCAATTGGAGCTGTCCTGTTTCATCGCTATCCGGACGGAAGCGAGCGCCCAAATTCGAATGTGTCAAAGACTCTCACAGTTAAAGAAAGGAACTACAGCCAAATACACAGGGAAGCCCTAGCCATTATCTTCGGCTTACGGAAATTCTACCAGTAGCTCTACGGGCGTCATTTCACACTGGTGACTCATCATAAGCCACGGACTTCTCTCTTCAGACCATAGAAGGGGACGCCACTTCTTGCAGCTAATCATCTAGCTCGGTGGGCCCTGTGGCTAAACCAGTTTGACTACACAATCGAGTACCGAAAGACAGCAGATCACGGCAATGCAGATGCCCTTAGTCGCTTGCCATTTGGAGACGACAACGACTTCGACAGGGAGGAAAATGGTGAAGACACGGTGTGTGCCATTAAAGTTGCCAGTCTTCAAGTCAAGCTTGTGGATCCCAACATCCTCCGACAAGAGTCTAAATTTACAAGTTTTATACAGCGTTACTGCCGATCGAAGTCCTGTATGCAAAAAGGCAGTATGTAAGTGATATAAAATTTCCAAACGAATTTTTCAAGCTTTATGTTTATGAAGGGTTTTCTTGTGCTTTAACCTTACTGCTGTGATGAATCCCGGGCCAGCGGTAATAACTTCGCACTAACAAGAAAACTTCCCTTAGCGATTGTTGAAAGTACGAAACATTTGACAGAATCTTGCCTGCAATGAAACTTTGCAACAACCAAGGGAAAGTGCTGGATTCCATTCTGTGTTGACAGAAGCTTCCTGTCCCTGAGATTATATATATATAAATTTTAACTTGCTAAAATTTTTAACTCGTTACAATTTAGTTTAAACATAATTTATTATAGGATTGAATCAGACAGTTTAAAAAACATGATTCAGGATCCTCACCGCAACAAACTATATACACTATTAAGAAAAACATTTACAGTAAGCATTGACTCTATCAACACAAGCTTAACAAGTTTTACTACAAGAATACATTAGCTATTAGTACCAAATGACGGTTAAGAAATATTAATTTACGAATATTTAAAACTGACGCATTCATATCAGATAGAAACTACTGAAAGCGCTTAGTACGAAATGTAAAGTTATGTATACATTGGAATATTTTACAGTTAACAACATAATTAAATTCTTCGTTTCCAAACAAGAACAACTTCAACAGTTCATTAGTTTCTAATGCAGCTATATTAAGGTTTTCAGGCAGCAGTATTTCGTTCAGTTTATCAAACATAACAGCCCTAGTTTGTTGATACAATAGGCAGTGCAAGAAGAAGTGCTCAAACAGACTCAAATCGACAATACTGGATGACCGTTATTATGTTTACAGCGTGTAGAGAAAAGGTCATAGTTTAGCTGAGAAAATCCGATTCTCATGCACGTATGATGCACTGATATTGGAGGTTCATCAAATGATAAATGCTTCTTACGCAACGAAAAACTTAAATGAGTTTGAGCCATCAGTGTAATCTTCAGCCATCAATCAATGAAGACTAGCCTATTCCCTATAAGACTAAAGGAGTAAAAGGAAAAAAAACAAACTTAGGTCAGGTATCTCTGGGCGTATGACCTTGTATGGGAATGAAATAAGTGATAGGTTTACCCGTAGTAAATAAAAACTGCACAGTAGGGTAGTGATGCTAAAATAAATTTGCTAAAACGGGACATCACCATAATCATAGAATCACTTCCTGTGTACAAATGTTGAAGACGATTTAATAGTTCACTTTTCAATTTCAATGAGCGTACCTGTATATGAGACCAAAATCACATCAATTATTGCATAAAAACACGATATCTAAACCAAAATCGATTAAAACAGTTTTAAACGAACAATTGCTCATTATTGTTGGAAGCCATACTCCTCAACTACTGCAATATTAACTAAAGATCCAGTAATGTTTTGTTTCAGACATTCCACATCCCTATTACTTTAAAGGATTGCCTGGCCCTCCTAGTTCCGATGCGCTACCTGACATTAGTTGGAGAGTGGGCATCGCATTTCAAGACCTAGGACGGCCAGGACCTGCTGGAGGTTCAGGTGGTTCTCCCGTCGACAAAAAAACTAACATTGTTAGTTCTACTACCCAACTTGCTTCTATAAAGAACTTTCCAGAATGTTGGCTGTGGGTTCACACTACGGCTGGGTGAGAGGACGTATTTATCTTCTTTGCATAGAGCCTCAGATGCAGAGAAAAGTATATGGTTTTATGCATGCTCTCTAGTGATTCGAGTTCGAATTTAGCTAAAACGTGCGAGATATAGTCCTGCTAGTCCTGGTGGAAAACATAAGGTTTGTTCTGTCTAGAGTGCAGAATTTTCTTGCCTAAATGGTTGGATTTCGCTTTATACACTGACGTAAATTCGAAGTGCTAGTCGCCGCCTTCGAATCTTTGCACCACATAGGTTTAACTTGGTTTATGCTTCAAAGTAAATCCCTTCTGTTCAGGGGTTTTTGTGCCCCTCGTCAGTCTTCTTTTGTGTCTTGTAAGATCATGTTTATAGCTTAGTGGTAGTTCTTGTGATCAAAATTTTCGTCGTTTTTTCCTGACTGGTTTTATATTTCACACTAATCTGTCTTCCTGGGTTAAAATTCTCGGACAAGCTATAGTTCATGGAAATTCCTTCCAAATCTTTGAAAATACTAAATAACATTTATTTTTAGTGTGTAATCTATGTGTATGCGTGTTATGTTTGTTGGCCTCTCTGATACATTATTAATTTATTTATTTTGTCATTTATACATATATTAAAATTGTATAAAAGAAAGAATAAGTAGGCGCATGCGCACTTACGCTGATCCTATAAGTCATAAAAAATGCTCAAAGATAAAACAATTCCATAAAATTTAATATCTCTCATTAAAAAGCTCCTAACAAATTTGCCTAAATATGAATTATATACCATATACAACACGTTTTATACAATAATACGATTCGGAGAGAGCCATTTACGCCAATGACAATGTTAAATGTTTCGGATAAAGTTGCAATAGGGCAGTAAATGAACGTTAGCTAGTCTTTTAGTGAATTTATTTAATTCCGTTTATTTAATTACTAATAGTAGATTAAATAAATGGTTTGCTTACTAACACATCACATTGTCTGTTTAAACTAATGGAAAAATTATTGTATTGCGATACATACAAATTATAACTTTTGAATGCTCTAATTATAATTTAGCATGGCCAATTTGTGTCTGCTTACGTACGTCAAATGCCAATTCATGTTTATGTTCATCGTGTTTTCGAAAAAAGCACATACTAAAGTTTTTGCTTTTAACATGAATTTAATTAAATCTTGATAGATTTTAAGTCAAAATTTAAGAAGAAGCTTATTTAATTTTTCGTGATTTTACAAAATACGACAATTGTTAACAAATTACTAGTGGTGCTACTTTCAACAATAATAGTTGTTTTTATGACCTTAGCTCTAACGGCTCTAGAACAATCAGCACAATCGTTCCTGATACACTTACGTCATGGATTGCTAGTGCATTTGCAATAAGCGATACGTGTGGCTTGGGAATTGTAGAAGAAACAGCTAAGGTGCGTTTATTACTAATTGCAATAACTCAGTTCAAAATAAATTCTCCATTTATTTGTATATAGTTTTATCTTAAAAGCAATTAATGGCTAAACATGTAAAACTAGTCAAGAATGCGAAGCATCGGGTTATTCGCTTATTGATGATTTTTCTGTCCAACTGCCTGGATACGTCATTCAGAACACCATTTATCGTTGGCAAGGATCAGTTTTTTACAAAAATGTAAAATACAGAGTAACTTTATCGCGACGTCATTGCACGAACAACAAGAAGAACGAAGATGACAACAACATCATAGTGTTGATGACATTATACAGTTACTTCGTGAATAACCCAAAAATTAGTTTTAACATGCGCATATATACATCATATATATATAGACCCAAAATCATTTAAAACGTAAGGTACTTTACTCTCATTACAGTGTTTATGGTCTTTTTTCTCGCAACTAGTTTATTCTTGGAATTACTGCCTATATGTATGCTTTATGTGTATCCACTATATGGATGTAAATATATGTGTGTGTGTATCATTGAACCGTCGAAGCCATTCCATCCCAGCTATTTTATAGTTGCTACGAAAGGCTGATATGCAATGGCTTCGTAAAGGATGAAACTATCGCAATGTAGAGGGGGAGGGTCGAAGGCGAAATGCCCTTTATTTTCGATCTTCCGCCTCTACATTGTGATACATATATATATCACAGTAATTTCAAGAATAAACCAGTTGGGAGAGAAAAGACTAATAAAGTATCTTATGTTTTAAATAATTTTGGGTACTAAATTGATATTCTAAGTTCTAGAGCCTACCCGGCTGCCCAATTAGCAATTAGTAGATGAGGAAAATGAAATTATCCTTATGTAAAGTGAGGTATTTGATTCTGATTCGGTTTAAAACAAACAAAAAAAACCGGTTGTGATTTAATTCAGTTAAAATATCATTTTTGTATATTTTAGATTACAGTATCAAGATCATTTTTCATTCAAGTAGAACTTCCTAAATCTGAAATTCGTGGTGAGGACGTCTTTATCAGAGTTCTGGTGTTTAACTACCTAAACCATGACACAGACGTTTTGCTGACACTACACGGTGGTGGGGAAACGTTTGAACACGTTGGTGAAACGTTTGAACACGTTGGTGTGAACAGCTCTGCCAAGTTTGACAGCAGAAGCAAAACAATCAAGGTACTATACACATTACAAAAGGCATTTCTCAAACGTTCTTAACATTATTTTGTATCTCTAGTATTTTGTATTTTGTATGTCTAGTATCTCATTGAAGTTAAAATTGATATGTGTACTATAAATGTGTCAAATGGCTATTAATGTGTGATAACATTTATGTAGGCACCAGCTGGAGAACCAACTGCTGTTTTCTTTGGAATCAAACCTCTAGTTATTGGAGAAATACAACTGAAAATTAGCGGACAAACTAAAACGGCGTCTGACACTGTTATAAAGAATCTTCAAGTGAAGGTACAATCTAGTTCTTATTTTGATTTTTATTCGGATTTGTTGGTATAGTTAGTGTTAATACATAGACAACGCAGTTCACATCAGTTAATCTTAATCAGAATAAAGAATCAGCTTTTTCATTTCAGCCTGAGGGAGTCACTCACTATTTCAATGAAGCTCACTTTGTAGATCTCACGCAAGAAAATTGCGTCACAGTTAGGACTAAAATACCATGGCCTGTTGACATCGTTGAAGGTTCTGAGCGATTGGAAGTGTCCATTATAGGAGATTTGATGGGACCTTCAATAAAGAATTTAGACAAGTTGATTCGTATGCCGACAGGATGCGGTGAACAGAATATGATCAAGTTTGCTCCCAATATCTTCGTATCCAATTACCTCATAGCTGTTGATGAGTACACTCCCGATATTCAAACTAAAACCAAAAAATTTATGGATAGAGGTAAGCTATTAAGATTTGTCCAGTTTTTAGCACATGTAGGTTTTAAAATTATTTCTTATAATAGCTAAGAGTAGCATTGTTTTGAGTTATCACTTGGCTTGTTCAAAATTTTTGTTTTTGTTTATTATTCGATTTACTTAATGCTATAACTCGCTAAGAGAATTAGTTGCATTCATTTACAAATAATATTGCGTTTTTAAAGGGTATCAACGACAGCTTAAATACCAAAGAAAAGATGGATCATTTAGTGCGTTTGGTAATAGAGATGATTATGGAAGCATATGGTAAGTGCAAGCAGTAGAGGACCTGTTAAACTATGTTAAAAGCATTAGATTTTGATAGACAATTATGTTGATGAATGCTGGCATGAAGCCCAGTTAACGAGTGGTGTCACGAGAGCAAGTGATTCAGAATGGAAGCACAGGCGTCGAAGCTCGGCACACGATATATAAGCCTTGTGATGCGCCCAGCTCAGGGCATTGAGTCTGAAGGAGAGCAGACTAGATCAGGGGGCTTGTCATTACTATCTGTTGCATTTATTGTTTGATGTTCAATAAACGTGTAGTTTTATTATCTGACTCTTCGTAGTTTTGCCACCCCTAAAACATCAATAATCAGCTTCACGCAACCAATACAACGAATTATTTTACTCAAACAAGAACAAAGACTTGATGATTCTTTACATTGTTTTGTGAAACTTTATATCTTGTTTAAAGCTAAGAATATTGTGCAAAATTCACTTCATGCAAGGAAAGCCCAGGAAAGTGTGATTATTGCAAGGCTTACCATCATACACATTATGTTAAATGCACCACAGGTTTGGACATTTTGCAGATAAACACCAGATGTATAATAAGGTTCATAATATTATAGGTTGTTTGTATTACAAAAATGGTTGAATACCAATGTTGTTAAAAGATTTAGCAATAACATGCCTTGCATTTCTTTGAACTGCAAAATGGCAATTCGAAAATAGAAACCAGTTAACATTACATAACATAATACACAACAGGTTATAATGCTGACAATGAAGTTTATTATTTGAGCAGATAATATTTGAAGTTCTCATGGTCTACTATTTCCAGTCTACAGAACAGTTATTACAGTCTACAGAATTAGTTTGAATTGCTGATTTCTGCTATTTATGCTGATGTTAAAATTGGTGCTACATACAGGTTAACAGAAGCGGTGCTGACAATGCACTGGCGTAGCAGTGTCTAGTTTTTTTTTGCTGGATTACTGCTGCGTTTACCTGTCTGAAGGCAGATTTCTTTTATTTTAGAATTCTGCCTGTCCAATGTCTACAATAGACGTGACGGGTGTATAATGATGATGACTACATACGTGTGCTCATCGAATAGCATTTTTTAATAGTTTGCCTTACTGTAGTTAACACGTTTTTTCACAAATAAGAGTAGCGTTACACTGAAATTGGGTGTTCCAGAATCATTTTTATTTTCTTAGGTTGACAGCATTTGTTGCTAAATCGTTCTCTCAAGCTGACAAGTATCTCTTCATTGATCCTAATGTTATGACCAGAACAGTATCATGGCTGGTTAAACATCAGCAAGCAGATGGAGCATTTAAGGAAGTGGGAGGTCGTGTGATACACAAAGAGATGCAGGTAATATACGTAAATATTGTTTGCTCTCTGAGTGAATGTGTGCTTCCAGCAAGCTATATGGCACCGGGCTTTCATATCAAAAACTTCAAACTCTGTTGACAGAATATACAATTCTGAAAGTACAGTGGTTCTTAGTATTGAGTAACTTCTGCCTTTACATATGTCGTTTTTCGATTTTTGTATAATGTTGATACCATTTTTGTTATAGGGCAAAGCTAGCAAAGGAATTGCTCTTTCTGCGTACACTCTTATATCATTGTTAGAAGTTGATAAAAACATGCAACATGAGGTAACTTTTTAATCGTATAATTTACTGCATCTGCGAATGTTGTTGATGAAGTTGCACATTAATTTATCTTGTAATTGAATGTACCTTATATAAAACAAGTATGAAATATTTCCTTTTCACTATAAAATTACAATTTAAATTCAATTGTATAGGGTATTGCCAAGATAGATGTTTCTGGTCTTAAAGATGCAATCAGAAGGGCTGCTGACTATTTAGCTTCAAAGGTCGACACATTGGAAACACCATATGATTTAGCGCTTGTGAATTATGCATTTACATTAATGGATCATGAAAATGCTACTATTACACACAGGAAATTTGACGACCTTGCCATAACTGAAGGTATGATCCAGAGCTCATAACGTAATAATGTTTAAGAGCAGTTTACTAGATAAATTTCTTTTATGTAGAGTAGTTTTGGTTTTTACTCTGATTTGCAGATAAGAAGATTATTAAATTAATTGGTACATGAATAAGGTGATTAATTATTAGTTGACTCTATGTGTCTATCTGCACAACTATGTTACAATAAAATCAAAACTGGGGAAATTATAATAACCAAACTTGACAGGAATATGTCTGACCAAGACCTGAAGACCAACTGCTTTTTGGTTTAAAAGGTCGAAGCCCAGGTTCACAAGGTCAAAAACTCAAAATGAATTTTTAATCGGAGTGACTTCATGTAAGGGCATCTGTCCTTCTTATCAATGTTCTCTATCTATGAAGATAGATTCTTTAAAGCTAGACATTAAAATTGGCATAGATAGGCAAGTATTAGCTTTTGCTTTAAATGGTACTCAAGAATAAACACAAACAAATTGGCTGAAAATAAGTTACCGTATTTGTGTACTAGCGCTAAACTTAATTTCACACAGATGATAAGAAGTACTGGATGAACCCACAAGAAGAGAAAAAGCCATCTAGATATTACAAGCACCACAATCACAAGTCTGTGGATATTGAGATGACTGCTTATGGTCTCCTCGCGTACTTAGCCAATGATAATCCAGTGGACGCTATTCCAGTTATGAAATGGTTAGTTAGCCAGAGGAATTCTTTGGGCGGATTTTCTTCAACACAGGTATGCATATGTATTATGTAATAGAATAGGCTACTTAGTCTGTGATGTGTACTGGAAAGCTAACACGCATTTCTCAATATGCAATGCAAATAGTATATTTTAAGATACAGATTATTAACCTAATATTTTAATGTAGTTTGTACCTTCTATGGACACACTTTTATGGTGTATTTTGTAGTAAGTTAAACAGTAATATGTTATTTTAATTAATGCATTATGGTGCCCTGTGTTAATATAAAACAGAAGTCTATGCAGTCTTATAGTTACAAATTCTGCTAATTTGATTTTTTGAATTTTCTCTAGGATACAATAATTGGTTTGCAAGCTCTGTCCGAGTTTGGAGAAAAAACACAGTCACCAGACACAGACATCGAGATAGATATTACTGCTGGGTCTACTCATAATAAATTTGTTGTCAAGGCAGAAGATGCTGATGTACTACAAGAGTGGGTGGTAAGTAAATTGAAATCATCTAATATTTTTGCTTATAGTTTTTGTGTAAAAACTCTTATTCAGTGATGATTTAATCGATGAATGCTACATGTAACAATTGTGCACTCACTTTAGGTTGGCAGTCCTGAGCAAATAGTTTCTTTCACAGCTTGTGGAACTGGTACCAGTTTAGTGCAGGTGTCATGGCAATACAACGAATTTTTAGATGATTTACCACCAGCGTATAATATATCATCAAAAGGGTGGAGTTCAGATGAAAATATAATAGTTGTAGAAATTTGTTCCAGGTATGGACTGTTATTGTTAAATTATTGCGTAAACACTTTTCATTTATTGTACTCTTTCAAGATACTATAGGTTAGTTATCGTTTTGTTCTTTATAGGGCGCTGATTACATTAAAGTTTTATTCCTTAATGTTTTTCAAAGTTTAGTTGTTCTACTTACAACCGTTTTCACGTAGCTTAATCCTTTTCATAGATATCTGAATGACGGTCCAAGCGGTATGTCTGTGGCAGAAATTCAGTTGCCGTCTGGCTTCAAAGTTGATGAAGATCAGCTCAACGAATTGACGCAGTTAAGAGATTTACAAATGGTCGAGCCTACTGACGAAGGCAGTGCAGTCAATATTTATTATAATCAGGTATGTTTGACAGATTTCCAGAATGAAACTTGGGTAAACGAGTCAGAAAATTGGAAGGAAAAAGAAAAATGTTGTGGAGATCGCTGGCATCTATTAGAATTACATAGAACATTGTAGAATGTTCCGTTAGAATAATCGTCCTACTGTATAGAATGTTCTGGAACAAAACTTCTAGAAGCTTCTCGGGCATGCTATACAAGGCCAAGCAGGCACACAGATTCACACGGATGCCACTTACACATTCTCTTGTATACTTACATTTTCAGATACACTCAGACGTTTTCCAGATTTTCACATTCAGTGTAATCATTTCGTGTTCCTTCATACTTTTGTGTTGTAGAATTCTCGCTTAATAAACTAGTTTAATTTAACGGCGTGTTTCCTGGTTTTCTCTACGAGCCTTCTGAGAGAAACAAAACACAACAGAAAACATAGGATGCATTTTTTCAGCTAGTTACTGTAGTTACTGAGTACAAGGCTTTACTGATGATTTTAGTAAACAGCATGACAGAAATATAAAGTTTTGTCATAGATAGTCAGTAATATGGCTGTGCCTTTTCACTAAGTTTTCAAACTATTTACTTAATTTGCAGATTCCTAATGATGAGGACACCTGCGCAAAAGTGCATGCAAATAGATTAGTTATTGTAGATCACTTAAAAGATAGTCCAGCTCGAGTTTATTCTTATTATAACACTGGTGAGTAAACTGCATTAATGTTTCCCTACATTTTATAGTGATATAGATCTAATTACATTTACGTAATATAAAGCTAACATGTGGTAAATGTAACATTCCACTGTGAAATGAACGTAATTTTACGGTGAAATTATAACATAACATTTACACACTTATTCAATAGACATTGGCTGATAAAAAAAATCCTACACGTTTTAAAACGAGTACTTTACAATCATTCTAGCTGTCAAATAGGATCTTAATAAATAAAAATATAAACTTTCTATAAAGGCTAAGTTATGAAACGTCTTTTCGACAATGTTTGCGTCTGTAAGGGATATTATCAGAACAAACTATTAATTATTTTAAAAGTAACAAACTATGCAATGTGAAAGAGGAGTACAAATCTTTTATTGTGCACTCACTTTCTCTGTTGTCAGCAGGCTGTTAAATTTAGTGGTCAAGGATGTTGGGCTTGTCATTCAAAGAGTCCCAAAAGCTGCTGATTCAAGTACAAGCAGAGAACTCATTAGTCTGAATGGCACCTTTACTCCAGGATATTTGGCATTTTCTTCTTTTTGGTCAATTAATGGTTCATTCATAATTGACAAATGATCTCTTGAAATTAAAATGGTGTGTACAAATAATATTTCGTATTTTTCACTTCTTCACCACCAGAAAATTTTTCATAAATAGCCTGTAACTCTTCTCATAAGTTTGTATTTATAACGAATCAAAGAATGACTCATCTCGTGGTTTCCTTTTCAGAGGAACAGGCCATGACGCAGTACAGAATCGACAATTTACATGTTCCTGTACCAGTAGATGACACAGAAGAAGAAGCAGTGTCTCCTGATCCTTGCTACTTTTAATAATATTTATTAGCAAAACGCAAAGCTTTGCTGAGAGTGAATACATGTAATAAGTGATAAGGTAGCATAAATTCTGCTTGTTATTAGGGTGCACTAATAAGCCTGAAACGTTATTGTGAGAGATTGTACACTTTCCTAAGAAACAGTGCAGGCTATAACAGCATCACGTCTATAGACACTGGCATTACTATAAATACTGGCATTATGAAATGGAAATATATCACCATCATGAAGTGCTTTTATAACTTTTACACTTCCTTACAATACCTTGATGTACTTATATGGAACGATGAAAATTTAATTGTGTGAATATTGCAGTTACTGGAGTGACAATAAATTAACATTATTATTTTGGGCTTAATTAAACGGATTTACTTTATTTTTTCTTGCTTATTTGAAGGATTGAGATATTAAGTGAAAGTATTTAGATCTTGTATGTAATGTTAAGATTCTCTGCTAATTTTGAGGCATACTTGTAATAATTGCTGCAAACATGCCGATAATAAAATTTTCAAGAATACTGGTATCGTATAAATATACAGCATTTTCAGCCTATACAATAGCTCCACTTGATGGCATATAATTCTAGTTTTGAACGGAAGAATTTACTTAAAAACAGGAGCGAAATGCAGCATCCGATTTCCGAAGCGCGAATTTATTTCTTTTCTTAATCAATATCTATAGGCATAAACTGAATATAATGCCTGTAGAATTTTCACTCAGACTTTGTACAGAAGTAGTTGTCAAGGTAACACTGAAATTCCAGTAGCTAGTTGACTGATTTTTTTAAACTGTTTCTTCACAACCACATAGACTCAGAAGACGACGTGTAGTGCATAAAATCGCACAAATTTATCAAAAAAAGTTAATTTGAACCTCTTAATGACGGCTACTTTGCAAATTGGTTTGATCTGCCAACTTTACACTAGCATTTTACTAACCAGCAAAAAAAAAGAAAAAACACGCATACCTAGAAATTCTCTATGCAGTCTAATTTCACAGAGAAAAATTTGCTGATTTTGGAAGTATAGTGTTGTGGAAATTGCTGGCATCTATTAGAATTACATAGAACATTGTAGAATGTTCCGTTAGAATAATCGTCTTACTGTGTAGAATGTTCTGGAACAAAACTTCTAGAAGCTTTTCGGGCATGCTATATAAGGCGAAGCAGGCCGCTGAGACGGGAGCACATTCTCTTGTGGTCCGTAGACGAGAGGACGTATTCTCCTGTATACTTACATTTTCAGATACACTCAAACGTTTTCCAGATTTTCACGTTTAGTGTAATCATTTCGTGTTCCTTCAAACTTTTGTGTTGTAGAATTCTCGCTTAATAATCTTGTTTAATTTGACGAAGCGTTTTCTGGTTTTCTCTACGAGCCTTCCGAGAGAAACAAAACACAACATTTGCTCATGATTCTTATTATTGTTACTGTTATTATTATTATTATTTTGTGATTTGGCATTTAGAAGCTTCTCTGACAACCAAATTAATTTAAACTATGCTGTAAACATTATGAGTTTGTGTAAGCAAGGCTTCGTCGACTGTGTACTTTGACAAGAAAAAGACAAAGTTTCACTAATATGGAGCACTAAACGCGGCAAGCTTAGTTTGCCATGGGGACCGGTGTACAGACAGATGACTTCTGCCTGTCCTCGGGCACATTTACCGGAGTTTCCATGATGATCGAAGTTAAATTTGCTTCCCGATTATTGATAAAAAACCTTTAACATGTTTTTTGTAGACACTGGAAAAATATGTACAGCTTCTTTTTAAGAAATAGGTTCAAAATACTATACAGTGCATCAAAATCAGGTAAAAATGTGATGCTATTACTGAGTACCATGTCAGCAATCCTGCTAAAATCTATAAATACAATCTAGGATGAATTAAAAATAAATGATTAAAAGCTTTAAAAATAAAAATTTCTCTTAATAAAAAACTTATCTGGCAAGCTGACACTGTCTATATGTTTGCTTACTGTACTTACTGGACTAGGGTCTCACTGGCACTTTATAGCCTTACGAGATTCATTGGGAATCCTACTGTGTAATGACACAACATATTTAAATGACCGAGCAAAGAGCGTGACCAAAGTAACTTGATAACGGATTTTACACGTGACGTCTTTTTGATTCTTTTTTCGTTTTTCTGGAATGTTTGTGTTTATGTTTTCTCTTTTTCTTCTTCTTCTTACTACATGAATGAGCGTTGCTAGAGTCTGAATGGTGCTCAGATTTTCGACGCTTTTGTTTACAATCATAATCACTATCTGAGTCACTTGATGTTTTCTGTTTTAAAAGACTTTGCAGCTTCTTTAAAAAAATCAAAAATAATTTATAATACGTATTCTTTTAATATGTTTGGACTTCAGACAGCTGCATTCAGATGTACGTACATCTGACTTCAAAGAGATAAATACATTGAGGCAGTAAAGCACATGAAACTACTCAGAAAGGAAATCACAAGACAGACACCTGTTCATTTACCAATCAGTCCAGTCCAGGTCCATTGCTGACTGTCTTTGTTATAGTTGCCCCAGTGAAGTGGGCAACCAGAAAATTATCGGTTCGGTATGTCTGGCTATCCATCTATCGCAAGTTATTCTCGGCTCTGAAGTATTGTAGGAAGTAGATACCTCGTACAGTGGTAGAGCATGGTACAGGCTCGCAGCTATAAATTTTGAGTGAACTGTGCAGCTCGAATTTTTACAAATTTTTGATGCTTGTGTAACGAAGTTCTGTAGCTAATATGCCCATGTTCAGATGTACGTGATCAATAAACACCAGTGACAGCTAAATGATTTATGATTCATCAGGTAACGACAATTGTCTACATGATACACCAGTCCATGAGTTAATTAGATGTTTAAATTCGCCAAGATTTTCGGAGGCGTGGGTTCGTATCCCACCGCTGCCACCACGCCATTAATTAAAGAATGTACCAGCTCTGTCTCAAACACCAAGACGACAAGAATAAATTTAACAACCTTATTGTGACTCGCAAAGCAACGAGGTTATAACTAGAAAGATGAGCGCAACCGAAAAATAAAGAAGTTGAAAACAAAAGGGCAACTTTGCAAAAGGGGTAAAGTTGATAACAATAACAACAAAGTGTATACTTTGATAACAACACGCATGTATACTGGCGTTAGAATATGCAGAGGAATAACAGCGAATCTGAAGTGCAAAACAAAACAAGAAAAAGAAAGAAATCAGCGAGGTGTTACCTACAGGCACATTTGCACAGATTCGTTGAACAGCAATGGAGAGAGTCCCGAGAACAAATTGCAAGGCCTTGAAGCAAGGTTCCAGTAATTTATAAAGCTGCCGTTAGATAGCACTACAAAACAGGATCTAATGGCTGCGCTGTTAGCGTAACTATAGTATGAAATCATCGTAAAACAAACGTCAAATTTCAATAAAAGCTTTCAAGGTGCGCTTGCTTACGTTGCCATAAATTATCAACATGAAATATGTGCATTTATTGAAGCTGTATAGTATTTACATTAGTCAAAATCCATGCAAGGTTTTTCACGTTTCTCACAATGTTTTGCTTTAAGTATAAACGAATACGGAATAGTTAAACAGACAAGATTGTAATCTCATGGAAATGAGTATGTATAAGACAGACATAGAAAATTTTTATTTATCTCCTTAAAATAACATTTTACAGGGTAAAGGTAAAAATTAATTACGTATATAACATTAATACGAGAGCAGTATAAGTGCGAAGAAGTCGGAAGATGAATTACAGGAGGTGCAGGAAAAAGGGTAGCGAGGGACCAATGAATTGATCATCATGTCAGCTACCCTTTTATGGTTAAATGAATGAAAAGTTTGAGGTACTGCAAAAATTAATAGAAAAAACTGAAAACGTAATATATGACAACAGAACATGTGCAAATGTGAAAAATAGGACTACAGAATTTCTCATGGAACTTCGATACATGTTCCCTATTAGAAAAGTAGAAACTATGTACAGTCGACCCTCGTTAAACCGGACCCTGTTAGCCCGGATATCGGATAAGACGGACATCATCCATGGTAAAGGAAACTGCCCGATTTCCGACCGAGCCGGAGCGCTAAACATAACACGGCCTACGAACTCACCACGAGCCATTGAGGGGCGGAAGCGGCTCGCAGTGCCACCCAGGCTGCTACAATTCCCGCCAAAATTCAGTTTGCTTACCCTATCGAAAGCACTCGCTAATTTCTTTATCCTCACAGGTTAACTATTTTAAAGTAATATACAGTATAGTATATAGTGCACAGTATATAGGCCTTATTAAGGTGATTATTCCTTTATAATATAGACCATATATAGGCATATCGGATAAATCGGGCAATTAGCTAAACTGGACCACCCCCAATTAGTCCGGTTTAACGAGGGTTGACTGTACTGCACAAGCAGCAGATGCGCCACAATTTAATTAATACTGTTGCTGCTGCTGCTGCTGCTGCTAATAATAATAATCAGTAATAGTAACATTGAAAGTAAGTCTTCTTGGAATTAATTAGTAATAATTAGTCAAAGGTCCAGGGGTAACACCTGAAATGTTTGTTTGCTTATTGCTACTGTTTTATGTTGATGTACCTGGATTTCTATCTAGAAGTTAAAAAGTTAAAATTTATCTGCTGAAACTATATAGATAAGAAAAGTGGCAAAGTCAATTTTACTGTTTCGTTAACTTTAAGGTTGTTGACTATTGTTGTTAACAATGCCATGTTATTGTTTACTTTTGTTTTTTGTTCAAAAGAAAGGAGATGTTATGTATTAATGTGTCAGAACGCATTGTAAATAAAGTAGTTCGGCAACACGCATAATGGTGTAGTGTATTTCGTTAGATAGAAATCCAGGTATATCAACATAAAACAGCTACAACGTGGCCTACTTTTGTACCTAGGAGCCTCCCGATCTTTGTTGCTATTTCCCGCCTTCCTGAATAATTATTATTATAATCTGCCACATTTCCATGTTATGATTTTTCATAAACTACCCGATTTTCAAGTAAGATAAAAACTATACATTTTAACACGATTAATACTGCAAAAGCGTTTATGATAATTAAATAATAGATTAAAATCTTAATTAACAGCAGGTTAGTCCAACTATTGATGACATCACAAACTAACATAATTTTCAATAGCTAAAATATTTCTTGAGTGCCTTGCACGTGTTTGCGAAAGTGAAAATTGAAGTACAGTGCTACTGTAAGATATTCACTGCGTTGTACTAAAACTAGGCAAGTTTTAAAATAAAAATTCAAATTTACCGCTGTGTGTAGTTCATCACAAAGTAACACATCTCAACTGAGAGGTACAGCACCTGTTTTTGTGCAATGCATTTTTGCAATGCAGGTGCTAATGCCCGTTTAACTATCGAATGGCATAATGCATGTAACAATGAAGAAGTGGTGCGAACGCGAAATTGTGTTTGTGTGGTAATAATTCTCTCATGTATGTTGTTTTTGAAAAAAATAGTATGTTTCCTTTCATTATTTTTTAAGTAGTAGCTTGTTTTGACCTACAGTTTAAGATTGGGTCCAATTTTGCTTTAAATTATTTTCGTAACGCTTCTTTATTTAGTTTGTAGCTTATGGCTTCAATATCATCGGTAACTTCTGGTGACATAGCTGACTGGCTTGCTACACTGCAGCTGGATAGATATACGGACAAGTTCCTACAGCGAGGCTACAATTCTTTACTAGAATGCCCGGATTTCACTGAAGAGCATCTCAAAGCAATGGGTAATGTTACTTAAATATTTAAGTAGGAGAAAAAGATAATTATAAAAGATATCTCACAAACCTTTCCACACAAAGTTATATTACTTAACGCTACGCTTACCTGCTTGAAGACTTATGTGACTAGAAAAGAAAGAATCGTAGTATTGCGTGACCAGAAAAGAAATATTAGCGCCATCTCGTTAGATGTCACTGACTCACTTCCCAGTGAGCACCACTGACTCACCAAAAAACATATTGTTAATCATATTGACAAGATACAGTCAGTAAATAAGTATCTTTATTTATCACCTTTTTTACAAGAAAAACACGGAGCATAAAATGATAATATGATACAAAGTGACACGATTATTAAATGAATAAATTATCTACGGTAATGATATTCAGGTGATTGGTGAAAGGGTGGTGAAAAACTAAAAGTTACCAAAGTCAACCACCCTGTAAGTAATGTTGCTATTAGTAATATGCGCAATTATCTTGACGAAGATTTCAGAATAAGGTGTGTAAAACTATTGGGAATAAGTTTAAATTTTAACATAAATATCATGGACATAAAGGCATAATAAATACGTATAATGTTGATATTCTAAGCAATGTGTAGATTTCCGCATATAGAATTGCCTTACCTCTTACCTTTCATTTACATGTTAGTACTGAATATGGCACGTTTTCAATAAGGCATCTAGATAGTCATCTGGCCTCTATCTGCTGTAAAATTACATTATAATGAATAGTACTAATGGCTACATATATATATATGTGTATATATACATATACATACATATGCATATATTATATACATAATTGGATACATGCGCTTACTTACACACATATACATAGACATATATATATATATGCTCATATATATACACACATATACATACACATACACATAAATATGCATACCTAGCAGAAAAATACAGTAAGTTATGCTTGTTAGCTAGTGTAGTATGCACTGCAAATTATTTTTTCAAACCTTACGCAATGTTATACAGCTCACAGCTTACAATGTGAATAGTGGTTAAGCAAGCATAAATGATTACTTTTTACCTCTCCAATCTTCTCTGGATGCTTTATCTATATTGAATAAGCAACAGTTCTGTTGTCTAAACTTGTTTCAAACAAGAAAAGTCAAATGGCTGTACATAACGATCATCGCGGCAGCTTGAATATACAAGTTTTATACAGCATTACTACTAATGCAAGCTCTATGTGCAATAAGGCCAGTATGTAGGGGATTCAAAATGTGAGTAAAGTATTTAAGGGTTTTCTTGTGCTTTAAATTTCTAGCATTATGTGTGCTTACTGATTTAAAGCAGGCAGAAATATTGTGTCTTAAGAATTTTGCTGAATGTATTTTGTTGTATGCTGAATAAAGATTCGTCTAAGATTCGTGACGTGAAAAGATAGTTTTTAAGTCAACCCATTATTTTGTATACGTTACGAAGTAACAGTACTTGTGTACTTGCTAACTGCACTGAATTACATAATTTCGATTTTAGAAGGGGTTATATTAAATTTTTATTGCACAAATAGCATTGGTTGGTGTGTTTGATTTGTAAATATTTTATTATTTGACTGCAGTTTATCAACTGTACAAGAAAATATGTGTAGAATTTTTAAGAGACTTTACTTTTTGTCTGCTGTCTGTGTTTGGTGTTACTTAACTGTTTATTATAAAATGCTGTACCACTCATGCGAATGCCCTTTTACTCTGCACACTGAACTGTTTGTTTGCACTTCGTGCTTTTTTAGTTCCGTATAAAGCTTTAGCTTCGTTGACTAACCGTAGCAATTTTTGTCGTGGTTTGTTTGACCTGTGTTAGCTGAGGAATGTGTCTATACATTACTGAGTGCCAGTACACAGTAAGACTAAATGTTGTCGTGACTTGGTACCACCAAGTTTGAGGTGTATCTGTGTTTTGCATGCAGTTTATATTTTTTAAATCTAAGCAAGTTGTATTGTAGTGTTGTGTGGATTATTGTACTGCCCGTGTGTTGACACGCTATATTGATCATCACAACAGCTTGGTGATTTTGTTTAAAAGACAAGAAAAGAGGTGCCTTAAGTAGGTTTCAGAAAAATCGTCTTAACAAATTTTATTACTTTATAGCAATTTTATGCACATATCGTACTCGCAAGGAAAGGATTTTTTATTTGTTTTCATTTCAAATCACCCGCAATACTGTTCTAACAGCACCATTACATGACGTCATATACGTACAACATAAATCAGGTGAAGAAATGGCAATGTTAAACTATGTCCCAAGAAACTTTCCATGCAAAATTATATTACATAGCATTTCTCTTACCAGCTTGAAAGACTTATGTAACTAGAAAAGAATATTATTAATTATTTGAAATGCTTTCACCAATTGGTAAAATGTCCTTGACTCCAGGGTGCACCGCTGACTTACCAAAAATGTATTTTTGATCTTATTGTTCAGATACAGTAATTTTATATTTTGTTTAGTTAGTGACATGTGTGCTGCGAATGCTCTGATTATGTTGTAAAAATTTACACAATGTTATCTAAACTTATTTCAAATGACTTATCGTCAAATTGACTGGATCTCACGGCCATCGCAGGAGTTGAAATTTACATATTTTATACAGGGTTATAGCCGACGCAAATCTAATAGGCAAAAAGGCAGTACGTAAGTGGTATAAAATTTCAAGACGAATTTTTTAAGCTTTATGTAAGTGGAAGGTTTTCCACTTACTAGCTTAAAAGTTTTGCCTGAAACCGTATTGCAGTTTCGATCTAATGAAATTGTCAAATGTTTTTTCAGGCATCGAGTTGCTCGGTCATCGAAAACGTATTCTACACAGGTTTCCAACTGCAAAAGAGCAGGCGCTTTTAATCGCCCGTGTTAAAACGCCGGATACCGAAGTACCACCTCTTCTGCCTCCCAAGGAACGCAAAACATCTAAGTCACCTGAATGGGACGACATACTGGGATGCGGCTCTTCATCAGCTTCAAGTAGAGTGTCTGTTAATGCTCCGTACGAGTGCATTTATGGTAACGATTGGGACCGTACTGGAGCTAAACCAAAACGTTTTCCAAAAACTCATATGCCAGACATGGCTGATTCAGTAAACGAGCAACATTATATAAATGATGTTTTTGCATTTCATGATGCTGCGCACGATCAAGATGTTGAACATGATTCTCTTGAACCTCTCGCTTCTGCTGATACCGTACAGACTTCAAGTGAACATCCGTATGAAAATGTTTCGACTTTGAATAAAAACACCGACCAATATAAAACATCTTCTGTGTCTGGCTTGCGCGAGGCTGATCAAAATGTCGTGCCCAGCAAACCTGTTCGAAAACCGGTGCCAATGCCGCGAAAGTCATTGGAGAATAAAGTTAGAAATATGTGCGCTGTAAAAACGGAAGAGGAAGGTGTGAACGTTGCTAACGAGGTGCCTGTACCAGCCAAGCTTAACCCAGTGACAGAGCACGCATGTGTTCCTTCACAACAGAATCACACTGATGTGTCTAATGACGAACACTGCAGCTTTAACGTGACTTATGAAAATGCGCAAGAGCTTAAAAATGGGAAACCAATCTCTGTCCTCAGTGAAAATGAAAGCAGTACCGATCGCGATTACCCCTTAAAGGGTGACGATGGCCCCGAGATGGGAGTGAAAGAAATTGTCATCGCAGAAACCTATCAACTTTCTCCATCGGTGAAAACGAATCAAGATTGTTTTCCATATTCCCAGATTCTGCATGACGTTTCTAACAACGTAGATATGAACCGACTGATAAGTAAAGAGGGCGGATACTCTGATGAAAATTTTGAAATGCCTCCGCCTAAAATACCTCCGCCTCCTTTACAAACGAAGACGAACGTTCTAACAGATTTGTCGCGCATTCCTGCTGTACCCGTGCGACAAGGTGTGTCAACCGTACTCGTAAGTGACGTTGCGCCGCCTATTCCGCCAAGGCCATCCAATCACAACGCTGAACTTGAACTGTTGCTAAAAACAGGAAGTGATCTAGTTGACATGGAGATTAAAGATGGCACTCTTGGCTTAGGAATTTCTCCTGATGGTGATACCAGGCTGCTCCTCGGAAAGGATAAACCAACACCGCAGCTGACATCTCCTACTTCCAGCCAGCTAAAAGAAACCAATGGTGAAATCACAAATAAAAGTAATTTGAAGGAGTGCTCAAAGCCATCGGGTAACTGACATTTATCACTTTTTCAAACTGTTTTCTTCTTTTTTCTACAAAGTAAATACAACATACGTTTAACAATAGTCGACTAAAGTAAATCAACTTTTGTTTTGTCGCTTAGATTAAATAACTTAGATTAAAGTTTTTCTGGAATGATTTTTTGTGATAGATAATCGCGCAGTCACTTCTAAATTTTGATAAAGCTTGATTCTGTCAATTTTCCCAACCAATCTTCAGTGAAATCTACTATTTCTGATCCAAAACCCACTTTTTTTTACGAAATTTTACTGCAATCCATGTATAATTTTTTTGAGATATTGAGCGGAAAGCATAATGTTTTGACTTGGGGCTGGTCTCCTTAGCAGTTTCTTGTTTAGCAGACATAGTCTCACGAGTTGTGAAAACCTGTGTAGGTTTATTGTCAAGTTGTTAAATAACTTACACTCTCATGCACTACCCTTGATGTACCGTCCTAATACTATCTGGAATTCAAGAAATCACCAGAGATTAAAACTTGTATTAAGTGAAAATACGTTTTCTGTAGGACTCAATATAATTTTTGAGATAGTAGATTGCATTTTGAAATTTCAAACTCAAAGGACAGAACAAGTCATTCAGTATTTTACTGTTATCACTTAAACTTAGAAAAATATGACAAAGGAATTTGCAAAGAACTGCTTATAAAGCATAAATTTAAAATAAACTACCTCTGAATAGTAATTTTCAGGTGCGGTGGTTGCCTCCATTCGCTTGAAAATTATGACGTAATTGGGACACTTTGTAAGTTTTCGTAAGGACGTCATGACTTTCCGTAAGCGCGCGCTGCTTAAACTAATTCAAACTTCTGCAGCTTACCTAATGTTCACGCAAAAATATTACAAAATTAACTATCCAATTTTTTTGTAAAAACTTATTGTACTTTTGCTTAAGACTCACAGTGCACTACTTTTCTTCAAGACAAATGATGTCACTGGAAGAAGAATGTGCATTGAAAATGGGAGCGCCCAAGCATGAAGCGATCGCGACGTTAAAGTGATTTTACTAATTATATGAGGCGCTTATTGCAGTTTCATTACTAAATCCTTATAACATTTTTTTGCAAACATCGAAATAAACTTAACCTCCTAGAAAACTTGTCCTTTCCTTTAATTAGTCGGAATTCAGAATTTTGTTTTTTTAAATTTAAATTAGTGTCGTTTTACAGATTTTTAATAGATTTTGCGTACGTAAATTTTTCATGCTGCCTTTAAAGAATGGCGTCATGTTTTAACGGGAAATTTGCAAAAATATTTTGATATTGAAATTGAAATCTTCTCTTTGTACAGAAAGTGAAGAGAAACACACTCCAAAAAAAGTTTCTGTGTCCCGACCAAAGAGTAAGAAAGGGAGTCAACGCCAAAGGGTAAGAAAGGTTCACATGCTCTGCTTATTTCTGTCTTGCATATAAAAGATAACGGATACATTTTTATCATATTAAGTCAATATATTTATTTGCTATTCTTGTGTATGATTAACTGGTCTTGTTTGTTCAAGCAGAGTAACGAACGTATGTCTTTTTGCAAATTAATTGAACCAATGCATAAAAATGAACGAATGAATGAATGAGTGAATGAATGAATGGGTGAATGAATGAGCAAATGAACAAAGGAAGGAATGAATGAATGAGTGAGTGAAGGAATGAGCAAATGAATGAATGAATGAATGAGCAAATGAACAAAGGAAGGAATGAATGAATGAGTGAGTGAAGGAATGAGCAAATGAATGAATGAATGAATGAGCAAATGAACAAAGGAAGGAAGGAATGAATGAGTGAGTGAAGGAATGAGCAAATGAATGAATGAATGAATGAGCAAATGAACAAAGAAATGAATGAATAAATGAGTTGACATCCACATGTAGTTGTTGTGTATAATGTGAAGCATGCATGATCATGGCTTATATGGCTTTCATTTAAATTGGTTTCATTTACTTGTAAAAACTAGGCTCACGTCGAACACGTGATCAAGATGTCACGTGATCACTTGTACGAAATTGCATCATTTGCCTACGACACTGTCACTACTGCCCACCGCAGTTCATTAGGTACACATGTCTATGGCAAATTGTGCGATCTTGATCATGGAAACTGCTACGTATGCGCGCAAAGTTCACACTCAGCTTTTAAAAGTATGATAGTCGACTGAAAACTTGGCTGTTTGATGTCTTGAATTCATCCTTATGATTAAAAACGCTTTCCTTTTAAACATTTCCTTAATATATCTATATATTGCTAATGGTTTTGTACATTTGTATACACATAATATGCACATGTGTCTGTAAATGCATATGTTAGCATACAATGCATACACATAATATATATTCCTTTCAGTAATAATATTTTCTGTGTATAAATATTGCAATTGTAGCAAACAAAAGGAAATGATTTTGTTGCAGAATATTTGATTTGTTGTTTGATTTCAGAAGCAATTTCCTATTGATTTTGCCCGAGGAAATGTGTCACATTCAGATTATCTGCATAAAACAGGCTCAAATCAGAAAGGTCAGTCAGCATTGCAGATGCAGTAGGTTTAACAAGATCAGGGTTGCCGTTTATACGATAATCAGCCTTTTCACAGTTCCAGCGATTGACGATGATCGTGAAAAGGACTAAGGTTAATTGAGCCCAATAGCAACGCATTTGTGTATACTTGACAATGCCTCGCAGCCCATGCTGTTGTAATAGTAACAGTTTTAACAACTAGCTAGAATCATACCTAGTTCATTTTTTCTTGTATAATTAAGTAAAGTCCACGTAAAACAACTGAAGCGGCAAACGGCTTTGCTTTACACACATGTTACGTCACGGTTGTAGTTAAGATGCGCTGCTGTGATACACTTAACTTTTGACTTACAGCCACTGCGCATGCGCACAACGAAACAGTGAAAAGGCTTATTTTCGGAATATATGAAAAATTTGAGGCTTCACACTGTATAAAGAAGAAAGTATACGATAAGTTAAATACAAAAAATAACTAGAGTTTAAAAAACTGTGAACTGCAGATGTCTAAAATTGTGAAGTTGATTTCATTGTAGTCTGAAGCATACTGGCTGCGGCAGTGGTTACAGTTTCTTGAAAAAAAGAGTAATTTCAAAAAGAAGTTCTCTGATGATGACAATGATAAGGCTTGATCCGATGCAAACATTAATTAGCAACATTTTGCTGTGTTTTGAGAAATTTAACTTTACACTTTTCTTAATGCCACTATAGTTACTTGCTAATAATAATAATAATAAGAATAATAATAATAATAATAATAATAATAAATTTGCTGCAATAAGCCTTTTCACGGTTTCATTGTTCGCACAGACTGCTAGGTGGCGGGCCGTCACTTCGTTGACCAAGCAGTTGCTGTAGGTCAAAGGGTAAGTGTGCCGCAGCAACGCGTCTTAACTACAGCCGTCACGTGACACGTTGGTAAAGGAAAGCTGTCTGTCAATTCAGTTCAGTAACTTCAATTTTTTTACGTTGACTTTACTTAATTATACATTAGTCTGTATGTAGAGTGATTTACTAGCAGGATCTTGCTTGGTAACAAGAAAAAATAAACTATGTAAGGTTCTAGCCAGCCAGTAAAACTGTTACTATTGCAATAGCTTGGGCTGCGAGGCATTGTCCAGTGTACACAAATGAATTGTCTGGTGCACTTAACCTTTGACCTTTTCACGTTCATCATCAATCGTTGGAACTGTGAAAAGGTTTACTATGCAGTTATTTTGGATTATGAGCGAAAACACTATAATTTGGTGGAAAAGACAATAATTTGCTGGAAAATACTAAAATACTATAATTTGGTGGAAAATACAATAATTTGGTGGAAAGTGTTTTGATTTGGTGGAAAGTACAATAGTTTGGTGGAAAATACAATAATTTGGTGGAGAGTACTATGATTTGGTGGAAAATACAATAGTTTGGTGGAAAATACAATAATTTGGTGGAAAGTATTATAATTTGGTGGAAAGTACAATAATTTTTAGCCTCCAATACAATAGCCAGCATCATACAAAACCACTGATAATCTAGTACTATTTTTTCCAGAATTTTGCAAAAGGTATGTGACAACAACTACTAACATGCTATCTTATTATGACGAAGGAAAAACCGGTGCAAGAACACTAAAGAAGTCCATTCCATTCGATGATGTCATAAGCATTTTGTCTTTAGAAGATGAGGAAAAAGCAGGGTATGTTTTTAGTGTTTGGCTAGTGGAGTTCTGATCATTAAAAATTATATTCTTATTTGCCGATTGTCTACTAAGAATTGTGTAATAGAATTTTATAATTTTTGCGTATAAGTATGCTCATATCTCGGTTTGCCGGACCTTGCTTTTACAGGTACAGTGAAACCTCGACTTACGAAAGCCCTATTATACAAAAAATTCAGCATTCGAATCGGGCTTCCAAGAAATTTCCATCTCATTTAATGAAATAATATTCAAGTTACGAAAACGAAAATTGAAAGTGCCCGCCCGACAGTGGTCCTCCCAGAAAGCATTTCGTAGCATCGCGTGAACGCTTTGTTGTGCTCTTATCTCACATGAACGCTTTCAATAATCACGGGTCTGAAAAAAGCAAGTGCCAGTGGTGGTGATAAGAAGAAAAGGATGATGTTGATGGAAACAAAGCTTGAATATGGAAACATAGCTAAATATGAAAGTGGCATGCGTTTAAGTTCTATCGCAAGGGAGTTTGCGCGAAACTCTTCGACAATCGGTCATTAACGAACATATTTCTTTCGGATGGGTACAGCATTTTCACTTTATACGACTGTTTTCGGGGGGCGGTTTGAGGGGGGAGGGCTGGAACGAATTACCCCCATTTATAGGGTAAATCTTGTCTCATAATACGAAAATTCTAAGATGCAAAAGCCCCTTTGGAATGAATGAATTTCGTATCTCGAGGTATCACCGTATCGGAAAATTCCGACAAAATCTGGACCGTTAAAATGTCCCGCATACTACGGACACGGTCCGTTATTTCGTGGACAGACTGCTAGGTGGTGGGCCGTCACTTTGTTTATACCCAAGCAGCGTGTAACGACACGTGTATAATTTGTAGTGAGTGTAAGTGCTTTAGAGTCAATTATGCGGAGTTATTTGAGTCAACTGCCTACATTTTTTTATATACTTTTGCGTAGGAGCGGCCTGTATTAGACGTTTTTGAGATTGATTCTATATTACCGTGAGTTTAGCACACGGCGCCTACTGTATTAGCTTAGTATCGGAAAATACGGATCATAGGTAAATTCGGATCGACGGCTACCCGCTTTTGTTTGGCGAACTGAAATATGATTGTACCTTTTCAATATATTGGCTTGCTGCAATAGTATGACGTGAATATTGAAAAGTTTTTGCTAAGAACTTACCAAGTGTTGGTTATATCTAATTTGCGTAGGAGCCACATTTTCCCTGATAGTTCATCACCTTTCCAGGAGGTTTCTGTTCTTATTTGCACCTTTAAAACGCAAAAAAAATTCAGTGCCTCCCAACTCTGAGTGCCTGAAATCTTATGTGTGCAGTGAATAGTATGGCAAATAAATGTGTTGTTCTTTGTGCATTTCCATGCCAGGATGATAATGCACTGTAAACTTGTTTGATTTGCTCTTAGCCTGTGTCAGGCATGTTTTACTCCATATAGAACACAGCTAAGTCGATTATTACCTGTTTTATACGCATTATTTGTACGTATGTGTGCTTGCATAGCAAAATCATCCACAAGTCAGCAATTAAGCTTTTCTAGTTATTCACACATCCTGAATCTCCATTTCATGAGGATCATTTTTGTACCAAGCTCATCACTCTATGTTATTTCTAAGCTGAGATAATCCGCGTTGAAGTTGAGGTGCAGGCTATGCAGTGAAAAATATAATTTTGAGAAAATCACCGTTAAAGTCAGCCATTGTTTTTTGTCGCGTTTCTACAAAACACTTAGCAACCGCACAAATGATGGTTGTTACTCACTTTGCAAGAACACATTGAACTTATGTTTAAATCCAGTAGATGGCTCTTCCTGATGAAGATCTGGACATCGCAACAGAAAAACCCGAAGCAAAATGACAGCTTTCAGGAGCTACAATCGGAGTTTAAAAATACAAGTTTTTTACAATTGCAGTACTAGTTTCTAGCCAAAACAATGTATATGAGTTTATAAAATTGGATTTTTAGTATTTTTTGAACATTTCTTAATAATTTGATGCTAGAATGTAAAACTCCAATATATTTAGTGTTGGTTTTTATAAAATATTGAAAATTGACATTTGACCAAATTTTTGGTGCTTTCTACTTGGAAGCAAAGTAACGTAGTTTTAACTATGCCGACTTTTGGACGGTTTTGCTTTGCAAGCATACAAATTATCAGATGTATAATATATTTTGTAAGTAATTGAACTCAAATGAATGGCTTCACATTTTTATCTTATTTCAGCCGGCGCTTTTGCTTTGAACTGAATACGAAGAACAAGCATGGAATTAGAACTTATCTGTTTAGTGCAGACAGCGATGAGAAAAGGAACATTTGGTTGAAAATACTGTCACGGGTTTGTAATGTTACCTCGGTCCTATTTATGATTGCGTTTTTTATGTTTTTGTAAGGGTTGTCCCTTTAACCCTTTCACTATGGAAGGCAGCACACTGTCGCCTATGTTTTTCTTGTAAGGGTCGGAAGGCGATAGACTGCCGCTCAAACTCAACACTAAGCTCAGTCACCCAGGTCTGTTTATTTTACTGCTATGACCATGCAAAACCTTGTAGAAAAGTTTAACAGCCGTGGGAATGTGGTTGCTTCGCAGCAATTAGCGCTAACCAGCCAATCAGCATCTGAAGCCAGGTGTATTCCATAATACTGTCCTATATGGTATGTTCCCACTCAAAATCACTTGTAGATCGTTGATGAAATGTATGTTTAGTTGATTGACCTGCATTCTTACAAAATGATTGCGCATTATGAATTAGTATAGTGTCTATTGTGAAAACTAGTTTTTAAATATAATTACATACTTATTTTTGAGGGTGTGTGTGGCTGCGTGCGTGCTTGTGTGCATGTATGTGTGCTCGTACGTGTGATGTGTGTGCATGTGTAGAAGTAAAACTATTACTTAATATTAGTACTCAATAATGAACAACTATTTATTTATTTACAAGATTCTGTTTTAGTAACACACCACAAGAAGTTATTGTCAAGCATGCAAAAGTCAATGTGGCTCGGTTAAAAAGCAACTACGTAGTGAAAGGGTTAAAGAGATCTGTGTTGGAGTCCGTGACTGCCATTTATTAGTTGTTTTAATAGTTTTATTTACAAATGGAAATTTGGCTTTCATGCGTTTGCTTAGCCTATTTGTAAAAAAAGAACTCCTAAATCTAGATGGGAACCAAAACACGTTTAGACAACTTCGTTTATTGTTTCACAGAATGTTGTACCACTCAGTTTAGAATCCAACCTTTGCGTGGGAATTGAAGCTTTCACTAGGGCTGGTTATATGTCTGCACAGGAAGGTATATCTGGGGTAAGTTATTAATTAACTTTACCTTTATAATGTTCAGCATTCAACCGTAGCTGCATATTTTTGTATTGCTAAGCCATAACCAAGTTCAGATGTGGGACGTTTACGGCTGAAAAACTTGACGTCTTTCTGTTTATGATATTCCTGAACAAAATTACAATTTGTCAAAGGTCTGCCTTGTTTGATACAGTAGGTGCCTTTTATTAGACTCACGGTTAATAGAATCAGTCGCCTAATTGACTCAAGAACTTTTCCTTCACATACTTAAAATAAGACACTTGTGTGTGCCCAAAGAGCTTTTATTGCTTTTACATCATCTTTACGTCGATTTTGTGCACTATAATATAGGTAGAAACAGTCATGTTAAGTACAACTTTGTTTATAAGCAGGTACAGTATGTTTATCATATGCATTAATATGTTGGCTTAGTGGTTTTGTTTTGAATCTATCACCCGCGTGTCCACTGCAGTTAACCTCATTTTTTCTGGAAGCTAAACATTTAATCACTTGCGGTTTGTTTTTGAAGTTCCCACTGCTTTTCACAGGAGAAACAAGGTACCAAATGCAGCTTAAGCACTAAATGACTAGGTGTTTTGGGTGAATGTGTGCAGCATACAGCAACAGATTTTCAATGTTTTTGTCACTACGAGAATTTCATAAACCAACTTCTTCGTGAAGAAATGAAGCAACCGAGCTTGCATAAATTTTTGTAACTTTTAGTTGAAATAATCAGATTTTAGCAATTTTTACTTTTTTTATTAATTCACTTATAGATATTATGCTCTTAAATAATTGTACGTAGGAATTTTGACATTAAATCATTTCTAAAATTCATTTCAAACTTTTGCAATTCATACTAAGGTGACGAGTGATGACTCATACTTGTATAGTAGTAATAGGCTACATTAGTCAGCTAATTGAATCAATTAATCGGTTAACTGGGTCAAAACATTTCCATCCAAAGTGAGTCTATTAAACGGTGACTACCGTATCTTTGGTCGTTTGTCATTGAAAACACCCTTGCTGAGATAAATTCTCACTATCCTCTGCTCATCACAAATCTACAGGAATGCTGTTATTTTTGCACTGTCAAATTCCTTGCATTTAGATATAAAACAAAATTAACGAGTTTCTACTCATGAACGGCTATCTGCACAGGCAAGTTAGTGTTTGGACGTAGCCTAGAATTTTACGTTTTTAGGAAAGGACACGTCATGTGGCATGTTTGGTTTATTTTACTGTTATCACTTAAATTGTTTGTGCTAAAGGGAAGAACAAATCGCTCAGCATGTTTGGTCTATTCTACTTTTATCAGTTAAACTTATAAGAAAGAAATTTATCAAAACATTTTTACAAAGAATAAATCTAAAATACACTACAGCTGAAAAGAAATTTTGCTTTTCTTTAGTTTCTCTACTTTATAATAAAAATTTTGTATAAATAAATGATTACATGGATAAGTGGTAAGAAATTCTTCCATTAAGACATCCATTAAGAGTCTTCCATTAAGTGCTTTTAGTTGTTAGGATTTTTACGGTTAACAGTACTTCAGTTTGTCGCTGCTTTCAAATGCTTTGATTTAAGACGATTGTTTATGGACCCCTCAATGTGATCACGGCTTGATCACCCTTTTGTATTTCAGGATCCCAGGTTGGTTTGGGTAGAACTGAGAAGAAAAGAGCTCTTTTGGGGTGGTCAGGTAATGCAGTTTTTTCTTATTTATAGCAACCGTTTGGTTCATTAACCGGTTAACTGTTTCAAATTTCTATGTACAAATATGAAGTAGTAAATCTTACAATACAATATGACGGTAAGTCCTTGCTTAACGACGCTAATGCGAGGGAAAGGGACGTTAAGTGAAATGGTAGAAACGGTACTGTCAATCTTTGCTATGAGAACGAGAATGAGATGCTGTATTACATATTATAGTGAGAAAACCAGGAAGTGGAGCCACCTAGGTGTTGATGATGACAATCTAATATATGTGCAATTTGTCGCAATTACAGTGGAAAAAGTATTTGTCCCAAAAGTTATATTTACATCTACTGGAGATTTATTACTACAGTCAACCTCTGATATAAGGGTCACCTCTGGACCGGAAAAAACTGTCCCTTATATCCGACGTCCTTTATAGCCGAAGTTGAGGAAAAAATTACCCGGAAAATTTCCGATATTTTCTGTACTTTTACCCATATTTTATGGATCAGTGCAAATGGTGTGTAGGAAGCTCCTTCAGTGATACGAGATGTATGTGATTGCAAAAACCGAGCTGTTAGAAAGCCGAGTTTGCGAAAAATTGAGGTTAAAAATCGATCAATTTCACTTTGATCATAGTGTCCCTTATATGCGAGGTAATTTACCTGGGTTTCTATTACGCGGACTTGAAGATATCGTCCATTATAACAGAAAGTCCCTTATATCCGAGTACCTTATGTACGAAAATTTTTACATAGGAAAAACATTACGAAAAATCGGGACCGGTGTTGGTGGTCCCTTATAAGCGAGTATCTTATACCCGTGGTTGACTGTATATAAGCTAATACTTGCTGAGATGGTATAGTGGCATATAATAGTGCATCTGTAAAACAGAAACAAATGCATTGGCCTGGCTTTCAACTCTTCAAAAATATTCACATTTTACATTTCATTTTTACTTTATACATACTAGTGGTTATGTGTTGGTGCCTGCATGTACGTAGTCTGGTCCCTGTGCTGTGACTTCGTTAAACTCAGATTGCACTGCTTGCACTATTTGTGTGCTTGCAGAGCAAAAACATCCGTAGCTCACGTCAGGCATGTTTTACTCTGTATAGAATAAATACAACCTAAGTCGATTATTACCTGTTTTGTACGCATCATTTGCATGTTTAGATACATATGTGTGCTTGCAGAGAAAATCATCCGTAAGTTGGCAATTAAGCTTTTCTAGTTATTCACGTACCTTGAATCTCCATTTCATGAGGATCATTTTGATACCAAACTCATCACTCTACATTATTTCTAAGCTGAGATAATCCACGTTGAAGTTGAGGTGCACGGCTACCCACTGAAAAACATAATCTTGAAAAAATCACTGTTAAAGTTAGCCATTGTTTTTTCACGTATCCTGAACGTCCATTTCATGAGGATCATTTTGATACCAAGCTCATCACTCTATGTTATTTCTAAGCTGAGATAATCCACGTTGAAGTTGAGGTGCAGGTTACACACTGAAAAACATAACCTTGAGAAAATCACTGTTAAAGTCAGCCATTGTTTTTTGTCACGTTTTGATAAAACGCTTAGCAACCACACAAATGTTGGTTGCTACAGACTTTGCAAGAACACATTGAAGTTATGTTTAAATCCAGTAGATGGCTCTTTTTCATGAAGAAATGGGCTTGGCAACAGAAAAAACTGAAGCAAAATGGCTGCTTACACAAGCTACAATCAGAGTTTGAAAATACAAGTTTTGTACAATTGCAGTACTAGTTTCTAGCCAGAAAAGTGGGTACGGTGTTATAAACTTAAATTTTTAGTGTTTTTTAAACATTTTCTTGATAATTTGATGCTAGAATATAAAAGTCCAATATATTTAGTGGTTATGTTCTTAAAAAAACAAAAAAATGGCATTTGACCAAATTTTTGGTGCATTCTACATTGAAGCGTCACAACATAGTTTTAACTATGCCGACTCATGGACGGTTTTGGTTTGCAGGTGCACGTATATCTTGTCTGTAGGTGGTCAAGTTATGCAGAGCTTCTTGTAGTCATGACTATATTTACAATTTATATTTCAGGACGATGTGAAAATGGATGCGATAGATCTGCGCAAAATATCACAGATAAGTAAGTTTTACATATTAGTTCACGTTTGTTAGTATGTTTTTGTCTTCCTTAACATTTCTGTGGCTAGTTTTCCATCACTTGCCTCGTTTTTGCAAGTTTTTAATTAGGTGTTTCAGTCTATGCCGAATGGTCTAAGATCATCTGACACTAATACTTTAGTACAACCTAGAAGTATTCTTGTTTCAGCTACAGATAAATCTTTTACCAGTGCTGCTTCTTTATGGAATACGCTTTTAGATGAGGTTAAAAACTCCCAAAGTGTTGCTGTTTTAAACATGAAATTAAAACGTTTTGTTCCTAGATGCTTTTCCTCTCCTTTCTTATTTTAATTTGTGTCTGCATAGGTTAGTAGAGTTAGTCTTTTACGTTTATACATAATTGTGTCCTTTAAACGAAAACCGGATGATTGTGTAAACACGAGTTTATGATAAAGAATGCTCTAAAATATTGAAAACTACAATAGCTTTTTTTAAATCAAAGCTTAGATTAAATAATAATTACCTCGGATACTCAAATTTTGTTAAACTTTCAAAGCTACGCGCGGCTCAGTGAATCTACTATTATTGTCACATTCGCCTGTACGATAAAGAGAAGGCGGTACCACAATAAGTATGGTCATGAACTGCAGTGGTAGTCTCTGACATAAGCAATAGCTGTGTTCGGTTGCCGTTAATTGACTATCTAAGCTAATTATTGAAATATAAGGAACAATTGTTAACTTTTATAGGCAAGAAAACGTATATTTTGGACAGTAAATTGATTTGAGATTGAATCTAAACACTCATCCGGTCGTCCATTAAAGTTTGGTTTGTAGATTTCTTTTAAATTTTAAGTGTCTGTACAACAAAGAACATTGTTATAGGGATTTTAGGCAATGAAATTATTATTACTATGACTAAATGAACTGATGCAAGACAAATCAAAAGAAACCAATGTTTTTTCTTCATATAATTTTTTTTGTAGATATAAATTCCAATGATGGTCCGGATAACCCAGTAGTAGTCATAGTCAGTCCGGGTCGGTCCATCCATTTACAGGGAGACACGAAAAGAGAGACTATGGCCTGGTTTGAGGCAATAAGGAAGTCTGCTTCTGTGAGTATCTATGTTTGCCTGCATCTGCATGTGCGTGCATGCGCATGCAGATGACTATGTATATGATGCTGTTTCAGTCAATAATTTGGCGAGATCAGCTGTCATTGTTTGGCCCAACACTATGCATATGAACATGTTTCCAGGCAGTTTAATAGTTTTTGCCTGGTATCAACTACAATTCCCACTATGTTTTGGTTAATATCAGAATAAACATTTCTCAGTTTTGTTGCGTTTGTTTGCTAAATATCTTACTGCTTTTTAGTGGTTAGTGTTGCACCCTAAAATTAAAAAACACAAACTGTTTTCCTAAATGCGTTATTCAAATGTAACTGAAATTAGACTAGTATACGCTGTATAATCATGTTGTAAAAGTCATTTTTGAAGTTGTTGTCCAGTTTTTTATATGCTTGGGTTTAGACACACAGAGAAGTATGGATAGGAACCAAAAATCTATAATAAATATTTGCATTGCACACAACAGAAAAGTGTTTATTGAACTAGAGAAACATGAATAGAAAACTGCTGCACTGAACATTGAGCAAAACCGGCCTCCAAAAAAACAGTCAGTAGAACCTGTTTCACAGCCCAGCCTGTATACAGGTATTGAACCTGACCTATGCAAAGTTGCACAGGCTTCACAACGACCATTAACTTAAAATAGGACAGTGTGTATGTAGTCACTGGACCATACAATTATACTGAAGGTAAGTCAGGTAGTAGAATGTAACAACATTAGCACATAGAAGGCAGCACCTAACTACAATGTACAAATACCAACTTCCACAGGATCGAGTCGAGAATTTTGTGGCAATTAGATGTGTTTAGAATTTAATATGTTGTAGTTTTACATGTTTTTTCTTTGTTTTATTACGTGGTAGAAAAGTTTATAGCAACTGCATAAAAGGAACCACTTGCAGAAAATTTTAGCTGACAGCTTAAAGGACTGAATTTGTAGAGAGCTTGAAATATACTCGCCTGAAGTTAGTATAGACTGTTGTTGCAGACTGGTTCACTCTGGTGGTTGAAACAAAACTATGAACTTGTGTTGAACTCCGAAAGACTTTATTTCTATTTACATATTACACTATTATTTACAAGAAAGAGGACACATGGAGACCATTCACCATCAATGCTTAAGGAGAAAAAACCCCAGGCTGGCCTTGCCAGAGCTAGCAAAGTCACATGCACCCACTGAGCTTACCTGATTGGCTACTAAAACACACTAGTAATCAACACTACCATATATGGGAAGCCCAGCAGGTACAGATGACCGAGCAGCACTGACCAAGGCCACAACCTGGATTAAACTTGACTCAGTTCAATGATAAATAATTTTAAACGTAGGTGGCAGCACATGTTAAATTATTATTGCATAACTTTAAGTTAAGAATCGCAAATGAAATGTGCAACATGTGTGGACATGATCTGAATGTTTGATCGTATTCAATAACTCTCTTGTGTGAACTATAGCACCGATGCCCGTGATATTTGGTTTAGTATTTGGAGAAGATTTTAAAGTTGTTCGTTTACTTACTTTTTTGCACAGACAATAGGAAGGAGTTTGGAAGATCAGCATCTTACCGAAAACGATGTTCCAACTGTCGTGGCAAGATGCATAGACTTTGTAGCAAATTATGGTAAATTTCACTTATCATTCTATGTTAGCAACTTATTTGATTAAAAGTGCATTTGTTAATTGTCTGAAATTTACTTTCGCATATTGCCTTTAGCTCAGTTTACTGAGGTCATCATTATTTGGCTGATAATCAACTGATGTAACATTGGCTGACTAGCTGCCGCGTCATGTGGAACGGAAAGTGTGTTAAATGTTTATTTTTATTCAGGAAAACTGAAACTTGCGTTATCTGCTGGATCACACGTACATTTGATACTGGCGTACATAAATACATAAGTGTTCACGAACTAAATTACAGACCCGTCATTAGAGCGACATAATTGCGCCGTTGAGATCCACGTACATGGACACCCACATTAATACGGTCTGTAATTTTCACTTAAAACAAAACCGGACCCAATCTTAAACTGTAGGTTAAAACAATCTGCTCTTTAAAATATTTAAAGAAAAAACATCTTAAACTGTAGGTCAAAACAATCTGCTCTTTAAAATATTTAAAGAAAAGACACCATTTTTTCAAAAATGACTTGCGCGAAAGAATTATTACGTTTTCGAGCTACTAGTTCTTCGCTGTTACATGCATTTCGCCATTCGTTAGTTAGACGGGCACTAGTGACTATATTTCGCCAACGAATTGGATGAAAAAGAGGTGCTGTACCTCTCAGTTCAAATGTGTTAGGTTGTGACGAACTGCACACGTTCGACAGCTCATGCGTGAGCGCACCGGTAAATTTGAAATTTGAATTTTTATCTTAAAACTTGCCTACTTTTAGTACAACACACTGAATGTCTTGTAGTAGCGCTATACTTCAATTTTGCCTTTTGCAAATACTTGCAAGGTGCCGTGGAATATTTTAGCTGTTGAAAATTATGTTAGTTTGTGATGTCATCAATAGTTGGGCTCGTCCACCGTTAATTAAGAAATTAATCTATTATATAATTATCAGAACTGCTTTTGCAGTATTAATTGTGTTAAAATGTATACTGTTTATCAGACTGGAAAATGGGGTAGTATATAAAAATCATCTTGTCTTTATTTAAATTTATACCAAACCTGTGGAAAACACAGTTAGCATCAGATACAGCAAATCAGAAATGTGTATATACGAAGTTTGATTCATTGACACTATCACTGTATCATGTGTGCGCAAGTTAAAACGTGTTGCGGTTGATTTGTTTTTGTTTCGATTCCTAAGCCTTTTATGCTCTGTATATGTGTGTACTTTTATATTGTTAAGTACTTGGCTGACTTCTATAGGTTTTACATGTCAAATGTAGACCAGCGTTAACTCAAATGTAGATTTAGGTAATTCAAATGTGTCTTGGTAACTCAAATGTAGACTTAGGTAGTTCAAATGTGTTAATAATGGTTTTCAAGAAATCTTAAGTGTTTTTGGTTAGTCAAATGTAGACACATGTCAAGTCAAATGTGACATTGGTATTTCAAATGTGGATAGGTGGTAAAGTTTAAGGATGTTAAATTTAATCACCTTTAATCTTAATTTAATAATTGCTGTGAAAATAATAACTTTATAGGTCTACTAATAGTTCACTTATGTTCTGTAAACTTTAGATACCATTGGAACTGTTAGAGAAAACAATACATTCTTAAAATAAACAATGTTTCTTGAGAGAAACTAATTCATTAATGCAGTGCTAATGCATTACTTAAAAAACTAATTAGTGATACACTGTTCATTGGGAAGGGATTAACAACACATTTTTCAAAGTTATGAAAGAGGTGATGACTATCTTTGGTTTATTTTTTTGTAATTTGCACTTAAATGAGCTAATTACCTGTTCATTCAAAGTAATGCATCTGCATTTGACTTATCTAAGTCACATTTAAACTTTCCTGTGTCTACATTTGACGTGTAAAACCTATACAAAAGTACTTCTATTCATTGCTCTTAGAAGTGTTTTTACACTAGGTTTGACAACTGAAGGCATTTACAGACACAGCGCTCAAGACTCAGTGGTGAAGAGTTTGTTACAGTCTTTCTTAGCAGGTATTTTCTTCATTATTTTGGCGGGATTTATTAGAAATTTGAAGTATGAATGGATAAATGCTATATGTGTGCTTGCAAACCAAAACCATCCATAAGTCGGTATAGTTAAAACTACGTATGGTGCTTCGAAGTAGAATATACCAAAAATTTGGTCAAATGTCAGTTTTTTTTATATTTTATGAAAAGAAATGCTAAATATATTTCTACTTTTATATTTTAACATGAAACCATCAAAAAATGTTCAAAAATACTAAAAATCTAATTTTATAACCCCCACACCCACTTTTATTTCTAGAAACTAGTACTGTGTTTGTAAAAAACTCCTATTTTCAAACTCCGATAGTAGCTCATGGAAGCTGTCATTTTGCTTCTTGTTTTTCCTGTTACCAAGCTCAGATCTTCGTCAGGAAGAGCCATCTACTGGATTTAAACATAACTTCAATGTGTTCTTGGAAAGTCTGTAGCAACCAACATTTGTATGGTTGCTAAGTGTATTGTGGAAATGTGACAAAAAACAATGGCCAAGTTTAACAGTGATTTTCTCAAGGTTATGTTTTTCAGTGTGCAGCCTGCACCTGAACTTCAACGTGGATTATCTCAGCTTAGAAATAACACAGAGCAATGAGCTTAGTATCAAACTGATCCTCATGAAATGGAGATTCAGGATACGTGAATAACTAGAAAAACTTAATTCCGATTTACGGACGATTTTGCTATGCAAGCACACATATTTAATTTTAGGAACCAGTTTCAGTAACCCGGTGCAGTACTCATGGTGTCACCCGGTGCAGTACTCATGTTGTCACCCTGTGCGGTACTCATGGTGTCGCCCGGTGCGGTACTCATGGTGTCGCACGGTGCGGTACTCATATTGTGACCTGGTGTGGTGGAACTCATGGTGTGACCCGGTGCAGTACTCATATACTGTTTCATACAAAATCCTTTAGTAGTATCTTACGTACGTAGCGAGCACTTGCTACATGGTGATTAGAAGAAACATCATCTAGACAACATCATTTTGTTTTCCATCCTACTGAGTTAAAGTGCTAAGAACACGTTAGTACATTGACAATGTTTATTTTAAAATGAAACTTTTAATATTTTTAATTTTTTCATATGAGACATTTACACATTGTTTACATAAAATTCTTATTGATGAAGCGCAAGAATTTCGGTTGATAAAACTCTCTCCTTTTACATAGTTAATTGCAGCTGCAGTTATAGGCAGGCCACTCCTATACTTAAAACATTGACAGAAACTGGTTATACCTCCGCCTGTGCTCTCCATATTTCATCAGATTTTTTTGCCTTACTTAAAATCTTATTTACTGCACTTGTACTCTATCAGAAAGCCCGCCATTTAACCCAGATCACTGTAGCTGAACTAAACCAACAGCAGACAAACAGCTACAGCTATAGGCAGCCCACGATGATTCATTGCTTTCCCATATTTAGATAAAATTCGTCTTGGTAAATCGTAAGAGTTTCAGCTGATAAAACTTTTTCCTGTTAAATAGATAATTGCTGCATTTCGCCTCATTTGCATTTTCGCTACCACAAACACAACACTAGTGATATTAGTAATATTTTGTTTCAAGAAACGCTGTAGAACTGTAAGCAATAAACCATATAAAGTGTTTAATTTATGAGCCAAATGTTATTGATTTTTCTCCTGCAAAGATAACTGAACCTTTTAACATAGCTACGCAAGCAACTGAATGTTTTTACATAGCCAAGCACTATTGATTTTTGCTTCGGGAACACAACTGAATGCTTTCATATTGTTTCTTATGTAAAACGATGTTTCGTTTAGCGACGTTCCGTTTAGGATGCATTTTGCTGGAATGTCTTACCATTGTTAAGCGAGGACTTACTGTATGATGTTTATTAGATAATATTAGATTTATTTAATAAACACATACTTCTCTTCTCCTTGCTGCCGGTCTAATGTTTTTAATGCGTAATTGTTTCGTTCATCAGATGCGGGTAATGTTTTTCTCAAAACCGGCGAAGGTTACAATGAACATGACATCGCTAACGTGCTCAAGCGTTATTTTAGGACGTGTCTCGATGAACCCTTGATGTGTCGCGATCGTTATGGACCATGGATTCACGCCTCTGGTAAGCTCAGAGTTCCTTATGGTTTTCCATGTATTTTGAAAATGGTAAAATTCACTGCTGGAGTTTCATCACATAGTCAGAGAGATCTAAACAGCTGCTACAATTGTAGTTCAGGATCTATAAATGACGTATTTTGCTATCAAAATCAAAATCTTCAACAAGTGGCATGATCATATGCTGGAAAGAAATAAGGAAAATCTTTGAAATCAACACCATTAGCTGCGATGTGATTGCAGCTACCGTCCACGAGCAGCCCAAGAAGAAGAGGAGTATTCTATAAAAGTGATTTGTAGCTATAGCCCTCCATCCTGCTGTTTAGGTCCGGATGCTGATGTCAGATGTAAAATGCCTCTTTGATGACTATTATAGAATATACATAGACTACTATTATATATTCCTCTTCTTCCTGGGCTGGTCGTGGACAGTGGCTGCAATCACATCACAGCTAATGGTGTTAATTTCAAAGATTTACCTAATTACTTCAGTACATGATCATACCAACTGTTGAACTCTGAGCTCTGGACACTAAAAGCAAATCATAAAGCTGAAATCGATGCATTTCAAAGGCGAAGTTAGAGAACCATTTTAGGTATTAGATGGCCAAAGAATATTTCAAACAAAGATCTATATGAAAAAATAAAAGAAGAACATTGGACAAGAAAAATAAAAAGACGCCATTTAAGATGGATTAGGCATATGCTTAGACTACCTGATGATATTCCAGTGAAGATAGCTCTTCAACAAGCCATAGAACCAGCTAAAAAACCTGCAATAGGACAAATGTTAACATATTTAGATTTTGCACAGAAAGATTTAAATACTTCAGCATTGATCCTTAGAAATAAATGTACTTTGGGCATTGCGGCGAGCAGGGAGTCCTGGCATAGAGAGGTGAGCAGAATCATGTCCCTGGACATGTGATTCATTGGATGATGAACTGTTGAAGATGTTGACTTACAGTTGTTTACAATTGACAGTATGGGGAGCGCTCCACGAATCATTTTGTTTGTTTAATAAATGTATTAAATTTTATCAGTGATGCCAGCTTTTATAGCAGATTTATATCTTGCAGAGGGATCAAATACAACCATTAAGCTGAACACGTACAAGAGCATCTTGAAGGATCTGCCTGTTGTAAATTATCAGACATTAAAAGCATTGATGGGACATTTAAAATCGTACGTTTCATTATTATATTAGCTTTACACTTGTACTTGCTCGACGCGTGAACTTACACGCATATTATTTGCTTGCATGATTTAGTATGGCTAGTTTCAAGTGTGCTTGACCATCCAGTCATACCAGCACAGTCACATTGACTGTACATCACATTTCATGCAACTCAATACTTGCTGATAAACACCTTGGACTTGCACTAAAGTGAAGGATGTTTACCTTTATTTAGCTATCTTGCATTAACTCGATTCAATTCAAAAGGTTTATTTATCTCTAGTATAATATTTATAGCGCGAATACAACAAATTATGTAAAGTGTGTAGAGATGGGGTGGCGAAAGACCAGGAGGTCATCGAGTCAGCCACCCCTATATAACTTAGAAATAGTATAAAGCACGGCAGGCTACATGGTTAAGTGAATAATATGTAGTTAGATCTTAAATGTAGCAGATAAACAAAATGCAATGCAGTTATATTATAATTATACCAATGGAAAAAAACAAGCAAATAATGCAGTTAAAAATTAAAACAACAACTGAACAAGATGCAGTTAAGTCATGAATGCAACAACAAAAACGCAAGCAATGTAGTTAAATCATAAATGCAGCGAATGAACTCCTTCAGAATTGTAAGGGTTTGCTGCATTTTGCATGGGTTCCTGAAAAAATGCTCTAACTAAGCAATGATTACATTATATTTGATAATTTTTGTAGGTTTCTACTCACAGAAAGGACTTTCATGAAAATTGTAAATGAAATGCATTTGCTTACCTTAGACAAATTAAAAATCAATTTTTGACGAAAAATTGAAAAAAAACTCAGTAACTGTGGTGTTTGCACGGTAACAATGTACAGTATCACTCGTGTGAAATTGGCTAATGTAGAAAATTTCAACTATCCAGACACAACACTCTGATAAACTTTGGACTCAAGTCTACTCTACTTTCAAGCAGAAATTCCTGTTAAAACGACCCTAATTTGTCCTTTACTGATCAGTTGGTTTTTCTCGAATAGCGGCAGAACACTGCACAGATTGGGATGCAGCAAACAGTCGATCAGTAAATTAGTGTGTACAATCACGCAAGTGTACACCAGACTAAACTACTCAATAGGCTAAGTTGGAGTTCCTGAAAAGGGCTTGTTTGTCTCAAATTTACCCAATTAAATCTCTTACAAATGTTTAAACAAATAGCATGATTGGACAGCCGAGATTCTCCTGAATACAACAGTACCTAATTTATAATCATTTAGTTATGTCTGTGCTCATACAGTAGTTGAAACGTCATAGGTCTTTTATGATTTTATTTTGAATGATGCGGACTTGAACGAGTTAAAAGGCTCTTAAAAATGTAACCAATGTTGTTATAACTATTTATGTCTCCATTAACACTAGCCATGTATTGACCGATCATACACATCAGGGATAGTATTAAAATATTCGTCTGTCCATCCGTCCTTACCGCCCTCCATCAATCCCTTTCTCCCTCCCTCCCTCCAGCTATCCATCCATCCTTCCATCTCTCTAACTAGTCTGAAAAAAGTGGCTTGTCAAAGTCGTCTCTCACTGGAATAGTTTCAGATTTTCATCTAATTCTTCTAAAAGAACTTTTAAAAGTTTTTCTTCACCTGTGTTTATTGTCAATCATTTTGCTTTGTTTGTTTAAACACACCCATTGTTGTTCAATGAGTTATCTAGCATGTGTTGAGTGTCAAAACGTGAATTATGTAATAATTATAAGACGGCAACCACTCCCAGCTGGACGGAAAATTATCAGATGTTCCAGGTTTCGCCATTTTGGAAGCGAAAAGGATACAAAACACCAGTTTGACGTGTTGGCCAAAAGTTTCTGTATTCTGAAATACAATTATTAACGTTTAGTTTAATTTGCATTGAGTAGAAGAAAATTAGTTGCATGATTAAATGTATTGCTATAACTAAGAACTGATATAAAAATTATGTAAACTATATTGAAACTAATTAATAATAACTTACGTTGTTAGAGCCTTTAACAGTTACAAAGACAGGAATGAGAACTCCAAGTAGCCTTAAGAACAACAATGTCACAACATTCGTAAGAAATTCACAGTCATAATGCTCATCATAGTCAGAAAAATAGAGCAATGGCAGAGAGAACCAAAAGACGGATAAATGTCATACAACTACTACAGCTATAGCTCACGAAAGGCCAAAATGCTAATGTATTGAAGGATATTAGGTGCTTCAATTTTAAAAGAGTGACTACTGTAAAAAGTAAAAAGCCTACTAAATAAACAAACAGGTGGCAGCACAGTGGCAGTAATTGAAAACTAAGTTAAAACCAAAAAAAGCCTATGCACCCACTACATTTAGTATAGCTACAGCTATAGTTACAGCAGTAGTTTATTCCACCCATCTCAAACAATATGCAGAACAAAGTCAACAACAAAAATACTGCAATATCATCCCCTGCAATAGGATGCAGAGGAGTCAGAAGCTGAAACTTGTAAGTCTGGTGTACCTCCACAAAAAAAAACTCCAGCTGGCCTTGACTCCAGAGCTAGCAAAGTCACGTGCACCCACTGAGCTTACCCGATTGGCTACTAAAACACACTAGTAATCAACACTACCATATATGGGAAGTCCAGCAGGTACAGGTGACTGAGCAGCTTTGATCAAGATCACAACCTGTATTAAACTTGATACAGTTCAATAATAAATAATTTTAAATGCAGGTGGCAGCACATGTTAACTTATTATTGTATTACTTAAAATTAAGAATCGCAAATGAAAATGTGCAACATGAGGTGATGATTGAATGAAGGATGAGTGAAATGGTGAAGGGTTGATGTTGAATGGCATAATAACAATAATACCTTGCTACAATTATCAATAAGCTTGTAAATTCAAGAAGAGTTACACTAATGTACAATTTTGCCTGAATGTAACCTGTAAGTGATTGTTACAGAAGGAACCTGGATGCAAATAAGAACTTAGTCAAAGTATGTTTTATATGTGTGTTTTCATACTAAAACTGTCCATAAGTAGGCACAGTTAAAACTACTGACATGGAATGCATCAAAAATTTGGTCAACCGTAAATTTTTCATATTTTATAAAAACCATCTTATAAAAAATCATTTTATAAAAGAAATCGCTAAATATATTGAACTTTTATATTATAGCATCAAATTATCAAGAAAGTGTTCAAAAACACCTAAAATTTAATTTTATAACTCTTTACCCACTTTTCTCTCTAGAAACTAGTACTGTAATTGTAAATAACTCCTATTTTCTAATTCTGTAGTAACTCATGGAAGCTGCCATTTTGCTTCGGGTTTTTTCTGTTGACAAGCCCAAGCCTTCGTCAGGAAGAGCCATCTACTGGATTTGAACATAGCCCCATTGTGTTCTTCCAAAGTCCGTAGCAACCAACATTTGTGCGGTTGCTAATCATTTTATAGAAACGTGATAAAAAACAATGGCTGACTTTAACAATGATTTTCTCAAGATTATGTTTTTCAGTGTGCAGCCTGCACCTCAACTTCAACATGGATTATCTCAGCTTAGAAATAACATAGCGCGATGAACTACCAATCAAAATGAAGTAGAGATTCAAGATATGTGAATAACTGGAAAGCTTAATTGTCGACTTATGGACGATTTTGTTATGCAAGCACACATATAAATCATTCTTTACTTTAATGACAATGAAATTTCGAAGTTTTGAAATTTGCAAGTCAAAATTGCGTGTAAAATTTGTTCTTACTTCCCATAAATTATAATTTTATTCATTCTGAGTTTTTCTCTTTCAGTGTTGCTTCTTATTCTGATAAAAATCAAATGAGTGCTGTCAACTTGTGTATGGTGTTTAGTCAGTCAATGTTCTACAATTTTGATGAGGTAAATGCTTTTTCATGTTACCCTGTCTTGAAAAGAAATTTATTAACTTGGTCTGCAAATTAGCCTAGAGGTTAATAATATTAATATTAAAAGCGAGTTTAAAGGAAGACCGGACGATTGTTTTGACTCAGTCTCATTTTAATTTACTGTCTTATTAATTTCTTGCCTATAAAAGTTAACAATTGTTCCTTATATTTGAATAATTAGCTTAGAAAGTTAATTAACGACAACTGAACACAGCTATTGCTTAAGTCAGAAACTAACCACAGTTTGCGCAATGGCAGGCGTCTTCCCTTGCGCATCAAGCACGTTTGCAAAAGTGTTACTCTTTAAACGTGTGATGTCATGAAAATGGGCTGTATGTCATATGACGTCAGAAACTAACACTGCAGTTCATGATCATGCTTATCATGGTATCGCCTTCTATTTGTCGGTCACGCGAATGTGACAGAACAGTGCCGCTACCAATCTTAGTAGATTCACTGAGCCACGCGTAGCTTTGAAAGTTTAACGAAATTTGAGTATCCGAGGTAATTATTATTTAATCTAAGCTTTGATTTCAATATTTTAGAGCATTCTTTATTCTGAACTAATGTTTACACAATCATTCGGTTTTCCTTTAGCAGTAATTTTGGGTGAGCTGCCACGTTGTTTGCTTCAGTATACATTGTATATTCAATCACTTCTCAATTGTATGCATTCTAACGGCAATAAAGAATTGATCTATCTTTCTATCCATGCATCTATCTATTGGTACTATTTTAATAGTATTATTTTAAGTGAAGGAATGATCAATTAGTCACGGTGTGTGCATGGTGGTGAAATTAAGCGAGTTTGATATTGAGCCGTGAATGCCAGTTTGCATTGAGCTGAAATTAAATGTCTCGCAGTTTTGCATTTGAGCAGTGTGCAGAAATATAAAGAGTACTACAACATTCGACTAGCTTACTAGAACTTGGTGAATGTGATCTAATGCTCTAATCTGCATAAGTAGCTTTACTTTCAGGGTGAAGATCGTTCATTCAGCCCAGTCGGACAAGAGATCAGGGTGCTGGAAGACTTAATAACACATTACAACTATCTGTTTGATGTTAGTATTCTTATTATCTACTGTAATTATTGATGCCATCGACTTTCTTGCTAGAACTAAAAATATTGTTTTTTCGTGTGGTTTTTGCAGTGGCTTCATAATCGTTTACTGGCTGTCAAATTAAATCAAATGTATTGTTCTCTGTGTATCATTCCAGGGACGAATACAATGTGTAAAAATATGTAAACTTAAATAGTGTAGTAAAATTGTTAATTAATGTAGTAATTAATTCAAGAGATAGGGTAGCAATTGACTAAAAAGTCATCCAGTCATGTACCCTTCATTTGGCAATAAAACAGATAATTTAGGTTAATAAGATTATTATTGTTGTTGTTGTTGTTGTGGTTGTCGTTGTCGTCGTCGTCGTCGCTGCTGCTGTTGTTGTTATTATTATTATTATTATTATTATTATTATTAATATTATTATTATTATTATTATTAATTAAGAAGTAAAGTTGTCTGTTAAATAATTATCGTGTATATAAAACGAAGAGTTACATAATTTATATATTATATATAAAATTATATGTGATCAAGGTATTTAACATCAAAATGAATTACATTTCATTAAAGCATATTTTAAGAAAGATTGAAATAAAAACAACACGAACTTTGTTTTGTAAACGCCGGCTAATGAAAGGGCTCGGCGAAATAATTGTAGCTGTAGTTTTCACAATCTGGAAGAGCAACTACCTCATTGTTTAAGCCTTAAAGTAGAAGAAACCCTCCACTTACATAAAGCTTAAAAAATTTGTCTCAAAATTTTATCCCACCGACATACTACCTTTTCGTATGCATGGCTTGCATCAGTCGCTACGCTGTATGAAATGTGTAAATTTAAACTCCCGCGATGACAGTTAGGCGCAGCCATTTCAATGGTAGGTCGTTTCAAAAAAGTTTTCATAACGTTGAGTAAAGTTTGAAAAAATAATCAGAACATTCGTAGCGTACATGTTGCTAATTAAGTGAAATTTTAAATTACTGTATCTTGTCAATAAGATTAAAAATATGTTTTTGGCCAGTGAGTGGTGCACCCTGGAGGGTGAGTCAACCACATTTTACCAATTGGCACAAACATTTTAAATTTTTATTTCTAGTTACATAAGTCTTTCCAGCAGGTAAGTGAAATGCTAAGTAACATAGATTTGCACAAAAAGTTTTTTGGGTCATAATTTAACATTTCCTTTTCTTCCCTTGATTTACGTTGTGCGTATATGACGTCATGTAATGGCACGGTCGCAACAATATTGTGGGAGATTTGAAATGAAAACAAACAAAAATTCCTTTTAATGCGAGTACGATATATGCATACAATTGATATAAAGTAATATAATTTTTCAAGGTGATTTTTCTGAAACCTACTTTTCTTGTCCTTAAATGCTCTTTTGGACACTGTGATTATGAAGCATTTAAACTAGTATAGCAAAAACGTTCATAAGTGGCAATTAAGTTTTTCTAGCCATTCACTTATCTTGAATCTCCATTTCATGAGGACCATTTTGATAGCAAGCTCATCGATCTATGTTATTTCTAAGCTGAGACAATCCATGTTGAAGTTGAGGTGCAGGCTACGCACTGAAAAACATAATCTTGAGAAAATCACTGTTAAAGATAGCCATTGTTTTTTGTCACATTTCTACTCTACAAAACACCTAGCAACTGCACAAATGTTGGGTGCTATGGACAGATTAAGGTTATGTTTAAACCCAGTAGATGGTTCTTCCTAATGAAGATCTGGGATTGGCAACAGAAAAAGCCCGAAGCAAAATGAGAGATTCCTCAAGCTGCTGTTGGAGTTTGAAAATACAAGCTTTTACAACTGCAGTACTAGTTTCTTGACAAGTGGGTACGGAGTTATAAAATTAGATTTTTAGTATTTTTTAACTTATTCTTATAAGCGCACATTTAATGTTTCAGGTTCCGGAGAGTGATCAAGCAAAAAAGGAAAAGTTGATGAACGAGAAAAGGAAACAACTCATGCATCTGAGCCAGGTATGTTTTCATAAACGTCACCATTTGTGTTGATCTGCCAATCCTTTTATTTTATTTTATTTTATTTTAGTTTGTTTTGTTTTGTTTTGTTTTATTTTATTTTATTTTATTTTATTTTATTTTATTTTATTTTATTTTATTTTATTTTATTTTATTTTATTTTATTTTATTTTATTTTATTTTATTTTATTTTATTTTATTTTATTTTATTTTATTTTATTTTATTTTATTTTATTTTATTTTATTTTATTTTATTTTATTTTATTTTATTTTATTTTATTTTATTTTATTTTATTTTATTTTATTTTATTTTATTTTATTTTATTTTATTTTATTTTATTTTATTTTATTTTATTTTACTTGATTTTATTTTATTTTGTGCAAAGTATATTAGCATGTAATGTTGAAATGGAAAAAAATCTCCAACACTGCATTGCACTAATCTCTGGTAAATCCCAAACTAAATCTGATTAAATTAACTCCTTCGTTTAACTATGTAATTAACATTTAATCATTATTCGTTAATTGTTAATGATAATAGGCCTTTTCACGGTTTCGTTGTGCACACGTGCAGTTGCTGCAGGTCAAAGGTTAAGTGAACCCGGCAACACGTCTTAACTGCGAGCATCACGTAAGAAGTAGGTAAAGCCAACCCGTCTGCCACATCAGTTCAGTAACTTCAGTTGTTTTACGTGGACTTTACTTAATTATGCATTAGTCTATGTGTAGAGTGATTTACTAGCAGAATCTTACTTGGGAACAAGTAAAAATGAACTAGGTAAGGTTCTAGCTAGCTGTTAAAACTGTTACTATTACAACAGTGTGGGCTGTGAGGCATTGTCAGTTGTACACAAATGTATTGTCTGGTACACTTAACGTTTGACATTTTTATGATCATCATCAATCGCTGGAACCGTGAAAAGGCTCATTAGCTGTTACTTGCCAACTCTGCATTGCACTAATCTGGTAATTACAAAGCTAGATCTGATTAAATTAATTCCTTCATTTAAATATGTAAATTTCTGTGTAACCATTATTTGTTAATTATTAATGATTTTTAATTGTTAACCAACGCTAATTGCAAACCATTACCTGTAATTAACTGCTAATTGTTCATTGTTTTAATTGTTAATAATTGTAAACAATTTTGCAGCGTAAGCCTGACGTAAACTCTAATGGCAACCTTAAGATTCCATTCTGTATTAATGGTGAGAGCCACCTTATTGAGGTAAAAATAATAACCAATATTCTTTTATAGTTAAAACATCACAACTTTATTAAAACTTTTAATTTGTGTAGTTAAAAAAACCTGTCAAACATTTCGACAAACCCACTGCTGCTGCCATCATCAGTGGTAAATTTTCAAACAGACAACCAGTTTATATAGGCAGAGCCTATTATATGCACTAATTAATTAGCTAACGGAAGCCAAATAATGAATAAGCAGACCAGTAAAGAAATTCATACAGTAACTTAAGCACTAATTATGTATTTAAAAAAGCAAAATTACTTTAGTCGGTTTTTAGTTTTAAGGTACCGTGTTCTATTTTATATTTTAACTACTTCTAACATGCTATGGACCATTATGGAAATATTGTGTATACGATTTAACGTGTGCCTCGTAAAAAATAAAATTCCACTCTAATGCTGTCGTAACTCTCTAAAATTGCACCCCTTAGTCAATAACGGAAAAAATTCACTGTGCCGTTTCTATTTCTAGTTATAACTTCTTCACACATGTTCTTGCCTATACTGGTAATTTACTGTGTCAGTTTATGTGAGAATTACAATATGTGAATATGTGTATAGCAAAATCATTTTACATTATTTTCTTGTAGGTCTCTTCTTCAACTACTGCACAGGGAGTCGTGGAAAAGGCAGTCGCAAAAAATTATCTAGTCGGTGACGCTGCTGTCTGGGCAGTTTATGAAGTCATATGCAATGGCGAATTAGGTGAATTATTTCTATATAATTGTAAAATAATGTAATACTCAATTGTAAAACTATATGTTAAGTATGCTTTTTACTTGTCGTGCATAACTGAACTATGAGGCATTAGCAGTTTTACCAGAATCGAGCTGTGTAGCCTTAATGCTACCTAGATTTTGTTACACAGGTAACAAAAATCAGACTCGAGTACCCTATTTCTTATACCCGTCTGGTCCCCAAGTGTCCGATTGTTAAGATTAAGTGACAGTGAAGAAATTGTAATCATTTATATTCACAAATAAAAACAACCACTGATGCATTTTAAGTAACTGCACTGTTATATTAACAACAAGCATTCGTTTATTATTCACTGAAAGGCTGAACACACGAGCTGTGAGTCGTGAAAGTTAGTGTTTTTCCACACAAGGCATTTGACTGAGTTTTATCACGTAGTTTTAAATGCCAGACCTTAATTACTTCATTGCATCCTTAAGTCAACATAGGCAGTACCACACTGAGCACCATTAATACAGTGTAGGGATTATGGGAATAAAATAAGCTATATTATCCTTTTTATGTGCTGTTAAATTTAACAGTCTATTTATTCGTATCTTTGTTAGTGGTTTGAAATAGGCCTTTAAAGGTTAATAAACAATTTCATTTGGAAAATTAATCGCTTGGCAAAAAAATCAGTTTGTTTTTCGTAAAGCACCCCTATGGCAAAAATGGTTGATCTGCCCTCTCCCTACTGGCTGTTATCCTGGCACACTGCCAAGCAGCAGCTAATGTTGTCAGCTAGTAGAGTACGGTACCTACTGTAGAAAGTGGCATTTAAATTTCAATTCAGTAACAACAGATATCATATTACAAATAATGTCTGTATTTTCATCGTGGGAACCGGGTAGAAATATTCGGCTCGGGTAATAAACAATGCAGGTAATTACTCGGGTTCCCGGTACCCGATGGAAACTCTATTAGATTCACAGATATTTTTGTTGTTTGTTCAATATTTGAATGTGACATTTGTTTGTAAGAGTTTTTCTGCAAAATAATGTGACATATGCATTGAGCTAGTAAGGAGAGAGTGAAATAATATATCTACAACACATAGACTGCAAGTGCCATTACACACTTGCATTGTTTTTTTAACTCGCCCCTAGATGGCAGACAAAACATTGCTCAGTCACCATAGCAATGCCGACTTTAGCAATGCCCATTCTGGCAGTGTGATGCTAGAAGCTACAGCAGGACAATGGACATAGCAGCTGCGCGTCACAAACACCATGGCAACCGTTTCTTCTAACTAAACTGTGGTTTGCTGCTGTGTGAAATTTTACATAATTTTTTTACAAACATCATTAGAGCACAAAAGCTTTATGTCCTGCATTTGCATAAATAACATATTCCGGTTGGATATTTCATTAGCTATTCGAAGATGCTGGCTGTTTTTGTCTAAGTAGGCAAATAATTTAACTACTTGAGACAACTCCGTCGGTACCCATGATAAACGCTTCATTTACTGAACAAAACAGCATAAAATGCTTAATAAATTTACCGAAAATACACAAAACCGGAAATTTCTCAATGGCCAACAGGTTAATCAGGCACAACAATGAAACTTGTAATCGCACTGTTTGCTGTCGTTTTGATAAATGTCCTTTGCATTTTCAGAACGTCCTCTACATTACAGCGAGCTGGTTCGTGACGTCGCTTTGAAACTTCAGAAATTTCCATGTCGTGATAAAAATTCTTTACATATCAAGGAGAATACATTGTACCTATCTTCACTAAAAATAGTAAGTTGAATAGTGGTGGCTCGTGTATAGGTACTGTGCAACTGCAACACCCCCTGTTTTTACTCAATGTTATCGATAATGTTCAGTATAATAAGTCTTTTCTTTAGTTCTTTCTTTATACTTGTACGGAACCAGAGCATGTGAGGGTAGTACTGTTTGCTTCACAACCCAGCACAGTGCACTCCAGCAACGCGGTGTTTGGCTGTTGTGCGCATGCGGTCATGCGCACGTGTCTGAGCCCAGCTAGAGAAAGTACTGTCGCTCACACAGTTTGGTGTCAGTTGTCACGTCTTAATATTTGCCATTTCGCAAAACGTGTTAAAGTGCTAAAGTTACGAGGATTCTTCGGAAGATTTCTTCCTTGCTTTAAAGAAGAACAAGATGATTTTTCATATGTTATCCTATTTTCAAGTCCGGTAAAAAGTATACATTTTAACACAATTAATACTGCAAAAGCGTTTCTGATAATTAAATAATAGATTAAGAACTTAATTAACGGCAGGCGAGCTCAACTATTGACGACATCACAAGCTAATATAATTTTCAACAGCAAAAATATTCCATGAACGGGTTACACGTGTTTGCGAAAGCAAAAATTGAATTACAGTGGTACTGTAAAATATTTAGCGTGTTGTACTAAAACTAGGCAAGTTTTAAAGTAAAAATTCAAATTTCAAATTTACCGCTGTGCTCACGTATGAGCTGTTGAGCGTGAGTAGTTTGTCATAAACTAACACATCTGATCTCAAAAGTACAGCACCTGTTTTTTGTGTAATGTGCTTGCAAAATGCAGACGCTGGTGTTCGTCTAAGTAGCAAATGACGAAGTGCATGTAACAGTGAAGAACTAGTGGCGCGAATGTGAAATTGTGTTTGTGTGGTAATAATTCTCTCACGTAAGTAATTTTTGAAAAAACTGTATGTTTTCGTTCAAAATTTTTTAAGAGTAGATTATTTTGAGCTACAGTTTACATTAGGTCTGGTTCTGCTTTAATGTGACTTACTTTGTGCATTACATAAGAGTTCTGAGCTTTCGTATGTTTACTAGGTGCTACACATTTGCTTTCAGGTCAAAGAACCTACTTCTCATTTTAGTACAATTCACTACTGCGACAAAAAACACTCTTTTCGAAACGCCAGCGCAACTTTTGAGAACGCGAAACTGATCATCTTTAAAGGGACAAAACAAGCAGTAAAGGTATGTCGAAAGCAGGGGTGTGCAAATTATTTGACTAGCCGGGCCCCATTAAACTTTCCCGTAATTCCTGCGGGCCACAGGCAGCTTGATCAAGGAGCCAAGTACAGAAAGACCTAATAACGATTTTTTTTTGCATCCGACCTGCGTACATCATTACTACTGCACAACTACACTCAATAAACTATTTTAGAAGTTATTAAGATTTATATTACAAACCATATATTTCTACTTTCATGACAGATAGTGAAAATTTCATTACAATGTATATTAGTAATGTGTATCACACAGTCTGTGTAGTACAGGGACATTAAGCTACAACCGTCTTGTAAGTGCTGGGATCGTGGCACGGACTTCAGCTGGATACACTCAATTAATCGCCCGAGCCCCACTTTTATTAGGTTGACAAATCTCTTCGCGGGCTGCGAGTGGCCCGCGGGCCGCAATTTGCACATCCCTGGTCTAAAGAGTCTTGATTAGCAGACATTGGATTTTACCTGTGCGAACAATCCCACTTCGTTATTTAGTTTTTCAAGTGTGAATGGTTTTTTTTTATGTTTGCATTAAACTATTGAACCTATTGAAACTATATGAGTTTGTTCAGTGCTTCTTAAACAGCTGCTGTAATGTGGCTTTTTGCAAATCATGAATGTGATGCAAAGGTAACAGGTAAGTTGTTCACACATGCATTGGAGAATTTTTAAAAACTGATGATTTACATTTCGAGAGTCAGCAGCCCCAGGTTTAACTTTTTCTTCCCCTAAATATGTAGCAGCAATAGTTTCAGGGATGTTTCCCAGTTTCTTCTCCCAATGACGCTTGAAAGATGTAGATTACCAGTTTTTACACTCTTAAGGGAAAGAGAAAATCACTCTGTATGATGGATTTATTTTACTGTTATCACTTAAACTTAGAAAAATATAACAAAGAAATTTGCAAAGAACTGCCTATAAAGCGTAAATTTAAAATAAACTACCTCTGAATAGAAATTTTCAGGCTTGGTGGTTGCCGCCATTCACTTGAAAATTATGACGTAACTGACGTAACAAAATCAGCTAAATATTTTTTTTGTAAAAACTTAACATACTTTTGATGAAAAGTGACAGGGCGCTACTTTTCTCCAAGATGTATGGCGTCATTAAAAGAAGAATGGACATTGAAAATGGGAGCGCCCAAGCATGAAGTGATCGCAACTTTAAAGTGATTTCACTAATTACACGTGGCGCATATTGCAGTTTTATTACTAAATCCTTCCAACATTTTTCGTGAACATTGAAATAAAGCTAACTTCCCAGAAGGCTTGGCGTTTCCTTTATAAGCTTTAGTGTTGAAAGGTGTATAAACCTTACTATTTTAACTGCAGGCTCTGCACAAACTTGATCAAACTGTCCATTTTTAAATTTTGGCGCAACCTGAACCTCTGTTTCGAAATCTTGCCCTCTGTCTTGTTAAAGATGTCATTATTAGCTAATTAACTAAAACTGTTTATTTATCCTTTGCTTTCCAGAATAAAGACAGGGATAAAGATAAGCTTGGTTCCTGGAACATTGAAGATATCAAGTGGTATATAGGCGTGGAACACTTAAGAAATCCAAAAACAAAGTATGCTTTTATATGCTGATTTAGTTATTTTATCGCTGCTATATAAAGTAAGATCTGTACTATTTTCAAGGCCTGCATGACAACTCTAAATGATGCTAATGTACGAGAGTTTAACATTTTCATTTTCCCCATCATACGCCCAATATAGCAATTGTGGGCAGGCATAATTCTAAAATAAAAGAAATCTGCTCTCAAGACAGGTAAACACAACAGTAATCCAGCAAAATAGCTAGACACTGCTATGCCAGTGGCTTGTCAGCACCACTTCCGTTAATCTTAACGGACAAGAAAACAGAATTCACACTTAGAGCTAAAAAATTTGCTGAAATTTTGCATCACTTACGTGCTGTCTTACTGCATACAGAGCTTGCATTAGCAGTAATGTTGCACAAAACTTGTACATTTGAACTCCCACATTGACAGTTAGCTGCAGCCATTTTAACAGTCGGTTGGTGACTGTAAGAAATTGAAGAAGTTCAGATAAAACTGTGTAAAGCTCAAAAAAATAATCTGAGCGTTCATAGCCGACACTTCACAAACTAACCACACGTATAAATTATTTCACCTTGTCAGTATGATTAATAATATGTTTAATGAGCCAATGGGCTTTTTTTATGCACATTGGGATATTGAAACAGTGACATTCTGCCCATTAAGCGCAAACACTATTTAATATTTTGAAGCATTTTCTTTTTCAGTTAGATAGGTCTTTCACAAACAGGTAGCCATAAAGCTAAGTAATGTAACTTTGTTTGGAAATTTTTTAATGGACATTCTTCTTCAAAATTCTGTTTTCTTCCTCTTCAACAGGAAAGAATTCCTGTCTCGTTCTGCATTCTTGTTTACTAGTAGATTTCTGTGCACAAAAGATCAGGGAATCACATTTTTATTTAAACGTAACATAATCAATATTCATATATCACATTAGCCAACAGTTTTCTTTATTGCAGTACTGCATTTTTCAGGTCTTTTTTCTTGTTTCAGTTTTGGAATCACTTTTATCGAGCTAGATCTTTTGAAACGAGAGAACTGGGAACCAGACTGGTCAGTAGTTTACAGCATTTTGAAGCATGGTGATAGCTAGTTTACATGTAAAATTAAAAACAGCATCTTGCAGTGATTAGAAAAGGATTATGCTGCTTCACAGTATGTTGAAGCACGGTGATAGCTAGTTTACATATAAAATTAAAAATGGCATCATGCAGTGATTAGAAAAGGATGATGCTAAGTAATGTAACCACTTTACTAACTAAAGTAAGTGCTTGAATAAATAAATAAACAAATAGAAAATACCAAACGTAAATTAACGTCAATGATTCCTTCCATGATCGTTGTTTTACTAGTAAAGTTAATGTTCAGTAATATTTTCCGCATAAGTATTTTATGTATAACAGATGTGAAGTTAATTTTGTGAGGCTGACAAACTCCTTGTAAATCTCCTTGATAAAAATGCACAGTTATGTAAAACATTCGTGTGTGTACGCAATACGCAATTATACATTAACCCTTATAGGGTCACGATTTTTTACAACCGATTTTGGTAACGGGGGGGATTTTCCTAATTCGTAAATTACTTTTGATAAACTGCCGTGTTTCATTAGTAAACAGCAACAGCACAATTTGTGGTTATGCTGACCACCATAGGATACATTATACCTCTGCTTAGATATTAGACATGTGACTTACTAGTAATACGAAATTTGAGTAACTGACATGGCCACAAAACGACCATGCCGATTTTCTGCACAACTTTAAAGTTTCGACAAGTTTAAAAAATCTACATATTGCATTTTCACTTTTATTTCGTGGTGAGACAATGCGCCTAAAATAAATAACTGAAAGTATTTTGTGCACAAAACATATTTACAAAAAGTCATAGAAAAGGTTTACTATGATGCGTATGGTAAAAGGGTAAAATGCAAAAAACCGGTCTGGGGGTAATTTTTTACCCTCCAGTGACCCTGTAAGGGTTAACAATTTATAATATACTTAAAGCATTGTTCTATAAGTAGTATAGATACAGAGGTAAACGGTTGCTTTAATAGCATACACCATTGCGTATTTATGTACTGTATGTGTAATAGTACAAGCACCTGTATGTTTGCGTATTTAGGTACACCAGCAAAAGTTTCAATTTTTCAAATGTATTGCTTTTCAGGAATAAGGAACAATTTGGTAGAGTTATCTGTTTAGATACAGCAGCTGAACGCGATAAGTGGATGGCAGTAATGCTGCTAGGACAGGTAATTAGAGTTAATTACTTGAATATGTGCCAATTGAGCTTGGTTGTTGACTAGAGTGTCATGAGTGTACTTGCTGTTTAGTGTAGTACAGTTGGCGCCGCTTAATAGACTCACTTTGGGACAGAAGTGTTTAAAGCCAATTAACCAACTGAATCAATTAGCAGACAGGTGTAGCCTATTACTACTACAGGAGTATGAGTCATCGCTCATAACCTTGGTATGTATGCATTACAAAGGCTTTAAATGAATTTTAGAAGCGAATTAATGTGAAATATACCTTTGTGCAATTATTTAAGAGCATAAGTGTATTAATAAAAAAAGTAAAAATTGCAAAAATCTGATTATTTCAACTAAAAGTTACAAAAATTCATGCAAGCTCGGTTGTTTCATTTCTTCATGAAGAAATTGATCATGAAATTCTCACAGTGATAAAAAGATTGAAAATCTGTTACTGTTTGCTGTACATATTCAAGCAAAACACCCAGTGACTTAGCGCTTGAGCTGCAGTTGGTGATGACCTTGTTTCTCCTGTGAAAAGCAGCAGGAACTTCAAAAGTAAACCACTGGGCAAGTGATTAAATGTTTAGCTTCCAGAAAAAATGAGGTTAACTGCAGTGGACACGCGGGTGACAGATTCAAAGCAAAACCACTAAGCCAACATATTAATGCATGTGATAAACATGCTGTACCTGTTTGTAAACAAAGTTGTACTTAACATGACTGTTTCTACCTATATTATAGCGCACAGAATCGATGTAAAGATTACATAAAAGCAGTAAAAGCTCTTTGGGCACACAAGTATCTTATTTAAGTACGTGAAGGAAAAGTATTGAGTCAATTATGCGGAGTTACTAGAGTCAATTACCGACAGTTTTTATGTATATTTGAACAGGAGTGGTCCGTACCAGACGTTTTTGAGTCTATTAATCGTCGGCACCTACTGTAATTGCTAAGAGTTTTACTTGTATGTAAAAGTATGGCTGGGCATTTTTAGCTGATGGTTTGTAATTAATTATGAAATAATAATATGTATTAACTGCATAATTATGTTAATTATTATTGTTTTATTATGCTACTGTTTGGACCTACTATCCCGTGGTCAATAAAACTAACTAATGTTACCGCAGCTCTCATGGGTGATTATCAAGCGTAATAATATTTAGTTTTCCTGTTTCAGAACTAGCATTTTAGAATTTGTGCATTGCCTATGCATTTTTAATGATATTAGTCTGATGAACCATAATTTATTTAAGAGGTGTCTTAATCTTACTGGGCAGATAATTGCTAAAAGTGTGAAATGTTTGATTTTAGTATCGGAATGCTCAATATCTGATGCCACAACCAGCTCTCATCAGCTTCTTTTAGTTTCAACATCAACTTCACTTTGACTCAGCAGTGGACTCAATTTTTTATCATAAGAACCCGGATGAATAGAGCCAACAGTTTCTCGACGTCTGTAAATGATCGGCAGATCGAAGACTAGATTAACTGGTACCAATATTACAGATATAAGTACAGTAAACTATGCATAGCTCGAACACCTCAGGACCTGACTGGTCTATTGTAGTCTGAGTAGCATGGTTAATAGAATTCGGCAGTAATTGTATTGCAATCTACATTAAACCACGTAACGAAAAGCCTTGATGTCATCAGGGTCCTGCTGAGGTAATACAAGAAATCTTAGCATTTTTGTTGAAACTAGCCGTTAAACTCGCAATTTGGTGCACACTTTCATGTAGGATTTCTCGTTTGAGAGATAGGCGAGGTAAATTCAATCAGATTCCTAAGAATTGTTAAGAATTCTCACATTACTCACAAAAGTTTTTGAGAATAGGAAGATTTCTTTGGAAATAAAATTAGAATATTCTCAGCCTTAGTTGAAACTGTATTTCTGTACAACTCTGAGCTCTGGATATTAAAAGCAAATCATAAAGCTGAAATCGATGCGTTTCAAAGGCGAAATTACAGAAACATTTTGGGTATCAGATGGCCAAAGAAAATTTCAAACAAAGATCTATATGAAAGAATAAAAGACGAACCTTGGACAAGAAAAATAAAAAGGCGCTGTTTAAGATGGATTGTTCATATGCTTAGACTACCTGATGATAATCCAGTGAAGAAAGCTTCAACAAGCCATAGAACCAGCTAAAAAACCTGCAGGAGAACAAGTGCTAACATATTTAAATTTTGCACAGAAATATTTAAACACTTCAGCACTGATCCTTAGAGATAAATGCACTTCGGGCATTGCAGAGAGTAGGGAGTCCTGGCAAAGGGAGGTGAGCAGAATCATGTCCCTGGACATATGATTCAGTGGATGATGATTAAGAATTGTACTGGGAATTCGGTTCGAGTTACTCGATAATTCGAGTTACTGATTTCCAGTTACACGATGTTTGTTAAAGAGAAAATCCGTGCCACAAGATCTGTTCGAGACATGCAAGAATTTGAGTTATACATAGTTTACTGTAGTTTGCAGACATGCAGTAGTGGAATACAATAGCAGGTAGGAAGTTGAGCTTGACAATCAGTAGCGCATATGATGGAAGTGTTATTGAATTGTCTAGTGCCAGTAGTAGGTGTGTACATCTTTTTAAGTACACTTGGTACATCTTAGTACAGTTTTATTTATATTCTTTTAGTGTAAGTTTAGTTGCCAGTACTCTTGATTAATGCATTAGTACACTTTTAAATTATAATGTCAAGGATTGATTATATTTAGTGCCAAATCTGATACATCAGTGCCTTACATTACTAAGCATGGCTGGTATGATAAAAACGTTTTGTCGATGAATGTATAGTCTCTATTTTTGTAGAGGGCATTACTCTAACGGTCTAACCCTATGTCAGCCGTCAGAGCAATAACTTCGTGTGTTTACACTTTGAAGAAAAAATGGCAACAACTATTTTGCTTCCATGAAAATAATAATGTAAAATATTATAAAATGATATTATATTATATTAAGCAATTATAGTCATATTAGGCAATCTGCAAAATTAATTCTAACATTATGAGTATGCTTGGACGATATATTATCAAATCTTAGTACTATAATACAACTCAACTTAAATTATGCCATTTTATGATATTAAAAATGTTGTCGATTGTGTATCCGTTAATATTATTATTTGCTCATCAAGTTTGCTTGTCTTTTTTCATCATAAATGAGCACAATATTGTGCACAATTCCAAGTGTTTTGTAAAGTAATGTGTCGGTGCTTTGTTGCAAAACTGGGTAGTATTATAATGTATATTGTATAATTATGTATGTAAGAATGAGGCTTTATTTAATTGTGTAGCATTTGCAAAATTAGGCAATGTTCCAGAATTCTTAAAGTGGTGATAATATTCATAACAGCTTATTTAGTCTATAGCATATTTACACTTTTATGTAATTTTATCAGTTCTAATAATCACGACCTTTTGTTTGCCCAAAAAATTGCTGCATGGTATGCTCAGTCATATGAGAATAGTCATTCTTGGAAACAATTGAATTGTTCACTGTTAGGCAAGATTTTAGTCACTAAAACCTCAAGGTCTACCCCAGTGGTTCCCAACCTTTTGTTGATGGCGACCCCTTTCCAGAATGCTGCATCATATCGCAACCCCAAGAAGAACAATCACATGTCATACTATTAAATGTTATTATCGTGCCAATTCATTCATTTTAACTTACTATTCGACAAAGAACGAGTGATTGTTTTATTAATTCATTAACGTGAAGGTTGCGCCTGTTTCTCAGCGACCAGTAACGCAACAGCAATAGGTATCCAAGGAAAAATGAACAGTGACACTCGTTCGGGCGGAGTACACTGTACGCAAGTGTACAGCATGGAACAACGTGCACTTTCATTTTCCCAGAAAATCAAATACTTTACAGAATTTACCACGGGAAAACCCAGTTTCACTTTCCAGAACAGATGTAATGAGAGACTGAGGCAAAAGACCTACTTACATACTTTTCATGAAAACACCATTTTTTAAAAATAGTTTTTGGACTAGCCCGCGACCCCACGAAAACTGTTTGGTGACTGCAACCCCGAAGTTGAGAACCCATGGTCTACCCACAAAGATATAGTTTTGCAAAGTTTATCTTGTGATGAAAAATTTGTGTAATGATATTGTAATTTTTGTGCTAGACATCTTTACTCTTTTGAGTTTCATTGAACAAATGATATTGGGAAATAGGTATACACTCACGTACTTGTTTCTAATTCAAATTAGCCTTTTATAATTATAGACTGTAGTAATTGTAGGCAACAATGTGGCAAGTTCTAAATGTAAAATCAGGAGCATTTTTTACGAACTGTTTGTTTTCTTTGTACGACTGACACGTGGAAATTAAACAAACCATCTTTGTGCTTGTTAAAACGTCGTGATGCACAGGAAAACTCCTTTGTTTTTGAACACTTGTGTTACCTAGGATTGTAAATATAATTTAACTATGTAAATCAGTTTCATAAATTATAGCAACTTATATTGCTTTATCGTTTAAAAAAAATCTCTAATTTTAGATCCCGGTAATATTATGCATGTAAAATTTGTAGCGAAAAACTGGCAATCCCAGATACAAAAATGCATCATCGTTATAACATGTTATAAATATAAATAATTAAGGGGTACTGTAGCAGTATTTTTGTATCTATTGTGTATTTTATTATTGTTCATAAAAAATTCATCCAAATTCTGTGATTGTCACAGTTGCCCAATTGCATTAATGCTACTGATTATTACATATTTTGCTATTCTCTTTCATTAAAAAACAAAGCATGTTCCTAGAGGATCTTGAAGATTTTAGCCCCCGTATTGCTGTTTGCCAGGAGGCAATTTTTAACACATTTAACAATAAAAACTCCATGCAGTGTCAAGCAGATGTTTAACATTTAGAACGGTATATTATTCGAATTATACTAATTTAAGAATTGTTCCTTTAATCACAAAGTATAACTGCAAAATATACCGTTCTAAATGTTAAACATCTGCTTGACACTGTATGGAGTTCTTATTGTTAAATGTGTTAAAAATTGCCTCCTGGCAAACAGCAATACGGGTACTCTTCATATGCTAAAATCTTCGAGATCCTCTAGTTCCACTTCATTCATGCTGCTTTGATTAGATGACAATGTGTAGCAGGGAAGCTGGATATGGTGCAAGTGAATTTCTGCTTGTTGAAGGATTTAGACAATTAGTTATTTAAATGCATGAAAATATAATATCACTTGTTCACATATCTTGTTTTGTATGCAGATGAATCGTCTAGTGTTAGTAAACAGCACATTGTGATCTACAGAACTTACCGGTGTAACAAACCACGGTTGTTGTGTCGTTTATCAGTGCCAACTTTTCTAGGCTTCCGGAGAAATGATTTCAAAAACAGTTAACAAAAATGTGTGCTTGTAAACCAAAATCACATATAAGTTGGCATACTTAAAACTACGTTATGACGCTTCAAAGTAGAATGTACCAGAAATTTGGTCGAAAGTCAATTTTTTGTTCTCTTGCAAAGTCCGTACCTGCCAATATCTGTGTGGTTACTAAGTGTTTTGTAGAGATGCGACAAAAAACAATGGCTGACTTTAACAGTGATTTTCTCAAGATTATGTTTTTCAGTGTGCAGCCTGCACCTCAATTTCAACGTGGATTATCTCAGCTTAGAAATAACATAGAGCAATGAGCTTGGTATCAAAATGATCCTCATGAAATGGAGATTCAATGATACGTGAATAACTAGAAAAGCTTAATTGCCAACTCATGGACGATTTTGCTATGCAAGCACACAAATATTGTTAGCGTATTTTTTAAGCTCTTTAAACTAACCAATTTATTTGAAAGTGCCAATGCATGACAAACATTCCGCAAGTGACTAACAAAGTTATAAACTTTGTCATTTTTTTACTGTAGTTGCTAATCTGTCTAGTTACTAATCACATAATTACGTGTATTTAAAGTGAGATCTAGAAGTACTCATTTGACATGTTAGCATTCCTTTATGACGGATCATGAAGTTTCTACCTAATGTAAATTTTTATGATAAATAAATTTTACAGTGTTGAATATTAAAACATTGCCGTTAAATTATTTTCTTTACCCTGGAACTATACAAGTGCTGTTGCTGTTTTTTAAACAAGGAAGCTGAAAAAATCCATTATTGGGCCAGCAAAGATAAAGATTTTATTAGACACTCATCATGTACCTCAATTCCTTTATTTGTCTTTTTTCCAACTAATTGAGTAATTTATTTGCATAATAATAATAATAATAATGATAATTTCGTTTAGAATACTCATTTCCAAGGTGGCCGTGATTATTGCCCGCACGTTACAGCGATACACCCGCGTGCTTGGTCAAAAAACCAGCGGTTAAGTGCTTGGTATGACTCGGTCAGGAATTGAACCAGCGACCTCCTTCGTGGGAAGCCAGCTATGCTACCCGGTTTTAAACATTGATCCTATGTGTTTGAAATAAATAGAATAAATAAGTAACTCGTTTAATTGCTTTGGACTCAATGGTCTTAGTGCTTTCTGAAGAGATACAGTGACATAGCCCTTCCGATTTGCTAGATCAAATGTCAAAATCAAGGCTATACTGACCTTTAACCCCAATGGGCACCGTAGTCTATGTCTCAAATTCAACCAGTTTAAGGCTATACTGACCTTTAACCCCAACGGGTACCGTAGTCGATGTCTCAAATTCAACTGGTTTGGGTGGAGTTCCTTTGAAGATACGATTTAGATTTGCAGATTGCTACCAACAACTGAGGCACAAAGACGTGTCCAGTACACCTATATGTTTGTCTGGGCAAATTCTAATAACTGAAGTTGCAGACAAGTTAGATAATAATATCGAAATAAATACGTTTATGCACAAATGAAATACTGTTCTTGAAAATGGCTTCCACTATTGATGAAAAAATACTTGACCAACAACATTTTTTTGTTTATTTATTTATTATACAATTTAAGCTATGAATTCATAAGGTATCGGTTCCAGGTCAATGGGCTTGTTATGTTTAGTCCTTACAGTGTGACCCTCTCTCGGTTGCTTTGCCTGCAAAAATGCAAATTCATTGTAAAACTTCTAAAAAGCACCAGCACATAAGAGCTTCTTTTGCTAATAAATGGCACAGTACCTGATATTGTTTTTCCTAATCTACTACCACGAAGACTGTACCTGGTACAGTAGTCGCCGCTTAATAGACTCACTTTGGTACCAAAGTGTTTTGACCCAATTAACCGACTGAACCTATTAACCGACGGGTGTAGTATTACTGATATATAAAGTATGAGGCATCAGCTTACTATGCACTGCAAAGGCTTTTAATCAATTTTAAAAACGAAGTACTGTCTAAATTCCTTTGTGCATTTAAAATTAGAAAAAATATTTTAAAATATTAATTTACATAAGTGAATTAACAATATATTAAAAAGTATACTTTTCTAAATCGCACAAGTCTGTTTATTTGCAAAAATTCCAGTTTATTTGCAAAGTCGGCTGCTTCATTTTCTCGCGAAGAAGTTGGCTCACAAAGTTCTCGTAATTATAAAAACATTGAAAATCTGATGCAGCGTGATGCACGTATTCTCGTAAAACATCTAGCGCTTGGCATGCTTGAGCATTTCTTTGTCAAATCTGCTGCTTTCTGTCGCATTAAAGGAGCGTTCACTCGAGTATTCTTTCTCTTGAGTTTGTAAACCACACTTTTAACTCTGACTTCACAGTCTTTTCCTGTGTGTCACCTCTTAGATGCTAGATTCTCATTTTGGCTTGCTCACTGCTCAAATTTCAAATAATTTTTCCAATATTCCGCCGAGAGTACTTTGGGAAATTTTCAACTGCGCTGCTGCACAGCTCTGCCCCATCTTTGGAAGTTTATCATACTGTTCTAAAACTTTCAGTTTCTCGCTAACTGTTAGATCTTTATGCTTATGCTCCATTTTTCAAACTGCTTAACTCCATGCCCTTATTTGCTGTATGATGTTTACTCTTTTAAGTCACAAGAAATACTGGCAGATTACTATATCTGCATCTTTGACTGTTAACTGATTAAGCGTGAAAGTGTGATTTGCAACTAGAATCCTTGCATCAAAAGGAAACCGCTAGGCAAGTGATTAAATGTTTAGCTTCCAGAAATTCTTTGGGTAACAAGGTTAATTGCAGGGGGCGAGTGGGTAACAGACTCAAAGCAAAACCTCTATGCTGGCGCATGATAAATGTACCTGTTTACAAACAAAACGGTACTTAACATGATTGTTTCTACATATATAATGCACAAACGGGAAGTAAAGATGACATTAGAGTAGAAAAGGCTGTTTGGGCAAATACAAATGTCTTATTTTAACTAGGTGAAGGAAAAATATCGAGTCAATTAAACGAAGTTATTTGAATCAATTACCGATAGTTTTTATGTATATTTGAATAGAAGTGGCCCGTTCCAGGCATTTTTGAGTCAATTAAGCGATTGAGTCTATTAACCGTAAGTGTATTAAGCGGCGACTACTGTATTAACATTTACCTAAAAATTATAATCATTGTCCGAAATGAAAAATTTGTTCTTTTTAAACATGCAGTTTGCAAGAAATTTGGTAGGTTGCCAAATAAAAAAAACATGTAAGACAGTAAGGATATAGAGCGCATACTCCACAACAAATGGAAATGCTTTGCAATGCGATGTTACCAAAGTTACACGATTAAAGGAAAGTAATACCTAATTTTAAACCACGGTTCAAAATGTTTTTTATTGTCTTACTATCGTCCCGGAAGTCCAATTCCCCAGTTTTCCAACACTACACATTCAAAGAATTCTTACTAACACAGACAACAAGAACCCCCCCCCCATTTCTCAGATTGCATTGCACAAAAATAGGCATTGTAATGGAAATGCCTTACAATGCGATGTTACCGCAGTTAGATGATTAAAGGAAAACAGTACCTAATTTTAAACCATGGTTCAAAATATTCTATATTGTCGTACTATCGTCCCGGAAGTCCAATTCCCCAGTGTTCCAACACTACACATTCAAAGAATTCCTACTAACACAGACAACAAGAACCCCCCCCCATTTCTCAGATAGCATTGCACAAAAATAGGCATTGTACTGAAACAGCAGAGGTTGGATTACAAAGCTGAGTGACGATCCAGCGAGAAAAACTGAGCATTAATCCACCAGAGAACTTCAAATCTTTAATTTGTGAAGTGAGGGGTGTCTGTTTCACTGTCAATGGAACGAATAACATTATGATTTTAGTTTTTACAAACTTGTGGTGGACTTAGCAGCAGGTCATAGACCTAAAAATGACCTTTCTAAAGAAATCAAATTATACCTGTCTCTTGTATGACACCTGAATTCCTTTGGCTTTGCCCTCCTGTTTTAACAACTCGTTCTGTTTCACTCGTTCCAGGAAATCAAGTCGGCAATTGGAGTGCTTGATGTGTTCAACTCGGACATTAATTCGTTTAGGAATAATTCGTCCCCTGCAATTAAATTAATGGCCTAATGATTCCAAATAAGGAACTTCTAATTACAACTTAAGATTACTGTATAATAAAAATTACTTGGAGAAAACATGACCATAGTTCACGGCATTCAAACACAGTTACCACATTTTTATATGCATATTACAAATTGCCATACTACGAAGCTAAAGAATGGCTGGTCAGTGGTCACCCATCCATGTTGGTAAAGTTATGCTAGTTCAGCAATATTAAATCCAGTTAGTAAATGGATGGCTAATCATTTTAGGAAAACTGCTTCTGGACAGTTTCGCCTCTGGATAATTCTCTGATGTATCTCGAGGACTTTTACAAAACAGAGACAGTTCTGAAACTTGACATCCGTGCATCAACACCAATAATTACATCTGCAAGAGTGGGCTGATTCCTCAATTGCATTTTAGCAGTGAAAATAATGCATGTTTGCTTATGTTAGCATCTTGTTTAAATGCGTGGTAGTGTTAACCAATAGGCTAACTAGGCTATAGCCTAGGGTGCCAAAATTTGAGGGGTGTCACATTTTAAAAAATTCTCATTCTCTTCAGAAAATGATTGAACTTTCATGTAAAGGGCGCATTTTATAATACACCACAGGCAGTTACTGAGCCCAGCTTTCATATAAGTGCCACATAACGAACAGGTGCAAGGTATTACACAACAAGCAGTTGCGTAGCCTGCTTGAATATAAGTGCTAGGCAAATACAATGTAATCACTTGACCACGTAGAAACTAGGCTAATTAATGTTTCTAATACAACACAAGAAATTGTTTAATCTTCTCATTACGTAATACATGAGCCTAAATTCACAATAGAGATGGATGGCACAGCACTATCAGCTTAGGGCGTCCTTAAGTTTTGATGCGCCCCTATTTAAATGCGCCACGGCATGCCTCCTTTGATCCACTTTTCAAGTAGAGTTTGAATACTTTTCATCACTTTTTTATCATGTAAAACTAGACCATGCAACTCTAGTTAATCAAGAACCAAATTAGAAAAGACGAAAAACTAATTTTGTGCACAAAGTAGGAATATAAAAATGAATTTTCAACACAAACACAAAATAGTCCGATATTCGGTTATATTATCTTACTATACACTGTCACTTGAAAGCTAAAATTAAAGTTGTCAAACAAGTATATAAATTATTAGTGACAAGTTATAGATCTACAATAACTAATCTCTCAGGCAGATTAAGATAAGATAGGGTATTTATTTTCATCTGTATGATACAAACAGTACATATTTGTAAAAACATGAGCTTAAAGCTTGTAAACCGATATCAAACATATTGTATATGAGCGATAACATGGTAATAATATGTACTTCTTAAATGTTTTGGATGCTACCAGAGGTATTGGTACAAGAAAAATTAAAACTACATGACGACAGTTAAGAATTGAAACAGTAAAAATTTTCCTGCCAACATTCCTGCCAGACTTAACAAAATTGGGAAGTTCGCTGAATTTACAAATGGCACATTTACATGATACACCAGTCCATGGGTTATTTAGATGTTTAAATTCCCCAAGATTTTTGACCATTCGGAGACAGTTTGGTAATTCATTCCACAATGTGGCTCCATAATAGGAGAAACTTTTCTTGCCATATGTAACACCATCATATGTAGGTTGTTCTGCAGTGTTCATTTTTCTGAGGAAGTAGCGGTTTTGCTTTCGTTCCTCTATAAGTCCATAGAGATAGGACGGGCAGTTTTTGGACAAAATCTTGAATACTTCGATAGCAATGAGATGTTGTCTCCGAAGTTGAAGAGACACAAAATTGTCTTTTAACAATAGATTTTCGTAGGTACTTTCGAAATCATTATAAACTAGACAGAGCGCTCTGAAATTCAAATGTTCTAACTTCTGCCTGTTTGATTTACTACAGATTATGAGTAAGAAAGACTGAGAGCTTGATCAAATTATAATCTCAATAAATATAATACTTACTTTACTCTCTTGTTGACAATAACACCGACTGCATGTTGGGTAACATTATAGACACGGCCAGTTTTACCATGGTATGACTTGTGTGGCATTCCCTTCTGGAAAGCTCCATTTCCCTAAAATAAAGAAAAAATGGGGTAAGCAAACTGCGATGAATAAACGAATTCACGAATGAAACACCTGAGAAATACTCACAACTGGTGTAACGAACGCTTAGAAGAAAAATTCGTTGAACTGACATAAGATACACACAGTCTTAGAAAAACTTTTAAATGGTGTTGGTGGAATTTACTATGAACTGTGTAATTGTTGTATATATCTCCGTTTATTAATTTATTGTGTTAATGTGTGTGTGTTTTTGCTCCTTGTTGTAATTATGTAAATGTTTTATGCTATGAACCTTTGATTTGAAATAAAAATCTAAATCAAAATCAAATCAAATCATTGTTGAAAGAATTAGATTTTCAGTTCTACAATCTGAGTTGACAATGCCCTGCTTTAACCGTACAGTGATACGAAATTAATTCATTCCGGATGGGCTTTCGTATCTTAGAATTTTTGTATTGTGAGACAAGATTTATCCTATAAATGGCGTAATTCGTTCCAGCCCCCCCTCCCCCTCCGAAAACAGTCATATAAAGTATTGTACCCATTCGAAAGAAATATGTTCGTTAAAGACAACATAATCATTTACATAAATGTTAAAAAACAATGAGATGTTCCGATCGTCGAAGGGTTTCACTCAAACTCCCTTGCGATAGAACTTAAACGCATGCCATTTTCATATTTAGCTAGAATTTCAAGCTTTGTTTCCATCGACATCATCCTTTTCTTCTAATCACTACCACTGGTACTTGTTTTTTAAGTCATATGGTTATTGAATGCGTTCAGGTGAGATAAGAGCAGAACAAAGCATTCACGTGATACTACGAAATGCATTCTGGGAGGACCGTTGTGGGGTGACACTTTCGATTTTCGTTTTCGTATCTTGAATATTTTTTCGTTAAATGAGACGGAAATTTCTTCGAAGCCCGATTCTTAGTCTGAATTTTTCGTATAATAGCATTTTTGTAAGTCAGGTTCCACTGTACTTCATCTCTCTGCCTTGAATTAACAGTTATCATACAACGAACATATATCGGTTTGACAAGGAGCACTTTATAGTCTTACATAAAAAACATTAAATATACAGTCAACTTCGGGTATAAGGTACTCGCTTATAATGGACACTCGCTTACAGTGGACAACCAACACCAGTCCCGATTTTTCCTATGTAAAAATCTTCGTATATAAGGTACTCGGATATAAGGGACTTTTGGTTATAAGGGACGTTGTCTTCAGGTCCCACGTAATAGAAACCCAGGTAAATTACCTCGCATGTAGGGACCCTATGATCAAAGCGAAATTGATTGATTTTTAACTCAATTTTTCGCAAACTCGGCCTTCGAACAACTCAGTTTCCCCGGTCACATACATCTCGCATCACCGAAGGAACTTCTTACATACCATTTGCACTGAAAGCATAGCAATAATCCATAAAAATATGGGTAAAAGTACAGAAAAGTGCAGGGCTAGATACACCCAGGGATGAGAATGACAAGTTTCAAAAAACTCTGAAACAGACCGTAGGCAGCAACAAATTGCAATTTTGTAAGCATAGAGAGCCTCTAAGTGGACTTAAAATATCAAATACCTTGTTTCATGCATAATTTAAAATACCCAACTATCAAGGATACATGATACCTAATTTTGTTAAAAACGCCTAAGTAGTGGCCGCTCCTATGCAAAAGTATATAAAAATTGTCTGCAATTGACTCAAATAACTCCGCACGATTGATTCTATATTTTTATACATAGAGATCTACACGTGGTTACATTGATGTACGTGATGTAAACAAAGTGACGGCCTGCCAACTAGCGGTCAGTTTGTGAAATAATGTACTGGGTCCATAAAAATTTTCTCAACGAATTTACGCGATTTACAAAAATGGCACTAACTGGTCTTCCAAAAACTCGGAATACCGCTTATCTGTGGAAAATTCTCATCCATGGATACACCCTCGGTCTGACTCAACTTTGGCTATAACGGATATCGGATATAAAGGACGATTTTTTTCCAATCAGGAGGTGTCCCTTATATCCGAGGTTGACTGTAGTGCAGACGAATGATACTCAACCTTGATGTCAACAATTTCTCCAATTCTGTAGGTTTTCAGAAAAGTTGATAATGGTTCTATGCCTCGTTTGCGAAACGGCCTGGAAAACATGTACCGCGTACCACGTCTATACCCCTTAGAATTTGTCATTCTGTATTACTTGAATTGTGCCCTAAAAATAATAAAAAAATGCCACTCGCTGATAAAATTCAGTAAGAATTCACTAATTAAATGCAAAGGTGAGATTAGAAACAAAATTTTAATTTCAGGAATAAAACACAAATTTGCAAAAGCAATAATACTCACATACATTTAACTTTTTACTGAGTTTTTTACCAGTCATTACACAGAAGCTGCAGTGCAAAATACACAAAACCGGGTCTTTTATGAAACATAATTTAAGGTAGTTAGTAAATGAAATTTATCATTTAAAATTCAAAAATAAATTCCAGAAAGAGTACTTATGCCCTTCAGTCTTCCCTCATTGAACAAATGAATATAGTTTATTTTCTGTTGTTGCTGCTGCTGCTGTTTGTTAGCACACCACAACAAATATTTTGCTTATATCTCCCCCCCCCCCCCATGAATTTTCATTCGACATATCACAAGGCCTAATAAAGTATTTTCAAAAGACACATTCACTAGTAGATGGCGTGCTTTTAGCACCTTGTTTTAATATATAAGTTGAGCTTGGCTGGTATACGTTACAGAGACATTATGCACGATGTTTGGACATAAAAACAAGAGCAAAAGGGGAAGAAGGGTGCTCCTTATTTCAAGTTTTCCCATTTATAACAGACTGTAGTACTGTAATATACAAATACATACTTCATCCATACCATAATGTAATGACAATAATACAATCACAGTAAGCGTTCAAAACGTTTTATAGAGTAGCTACATAATAGTTTGTATACAAAGTGAACTTTCAGTGCCGAAATGAAATATTCATGAATAACTGCTGAATACTCAATAGAGACGCTAGACAAATCAAAATAATGACATAGTCAAAATAAAAACAAATTTGTATATCTTTGCATCTGCAATTTGCAGCATCTGTTAATGATGATACTGATACTGATGCTAATACTGATGAATTAAACACTAACTAATAACAACTACATATTAACTTGACCTAAAAAGTTAAACTTTCTCAATTTTTCCAGAAATTCCCACTAATATTAAAAAAGCATCCCATTACCTCTGACATTTGTAAAATGATCTATCAAGTTTAAACGCATTGTCACTTCAAAGCTAAGCTGGTGGTGAATGACCCTAGCCATTGACTCATCCTGAAACGGCTCTAGGCAGTAAGACCTTAACTAATCGCTCGAGCAAAGCTATAAAGTTGAAACAGGTTTTACTTATCAAATGCCTTGACAAACTGCAGGTGTTAATAAACTGTGATTAGTTGGCAATAGTTACGAAGCGACAAAATACATAATTGAGCTTACGAAACAACAAACAGCATGAATGCAGTGAGAGTATTGGTGTTTCTTATGTTAATCCTGTTATCATCAACAAGAGCTGATATATTTAGTTCAACAGCTCACATGGAAGCAATGTTAGCTGCAGAATCCGACCTTCTGGACAAGCTTGAAGAATATGTAGTAGCAAAATCACAGAAACTGCAAAGGTTAAAACAGTTTGCAAACTACTTGACTTCAGATTCGATTAGCCAGTTTAAAACTCCGGAACACGTGAGAAAAAATGAAGTAGGAATGGATGTTGCAATTTCTGATCCAATTAGTGCGTTCTTGCTTGTGCAGGAGATGTATGGGATATCAACAAAGCTACAAAGTGTATTCAAAGAGGATGCTACCAGTGAGATCATTGAAGAGTTGGTAAAACTGCATGCAGGACTGCCAGAGGAAACAGACTACAAAGGAACAGTAAAGGCATTATTTCGACTGCAAGATACGTATTCACTTAGCGCACACTCGCTATCACAAGGCATTATCGGTGGCGTAGAAACAGGAGCACAACTATCTGCAAAAGACTGTTACGACATTGGACAAGTTGCTTACCAAGAAAAAGATGTTTATCACGCTGCTATATGGTTCCAGGAAGCGCGTGTCCTTCACGAAAGGACACTCTACGAAAGCAAAGGCCAAGAGCATTCAAAACCAGATTTTTCAATTGCCGAAGTTAAAGAAAAGTTGCAGAAATGCCTAACAGTACTAGAAAGAAAAAATAAAAGAAAATCCAAGAAGAAGAAATGCGACGACGGCAGCGAGGCAGCACAAGCAGAGGGATTTCCTGAACCTAGTAAAACTAAAAAAGATAAAAATAGCGGTAAGCCTAGTTTCAAATTAGCAGATGAACAGCTGGCAGACAAAATTGTCAAACCAAGCATACTCGATAACAACGAACTAAATAAACTAAATGAACCAATTCTGGCAACGGACACCATTCCTATAAATATGCAAGCCCCGCAAATCAAACGTCCACGAGACGACAGCGTAATTAACGATTTTTCAAATCTAGAAAAGTACGAAATGTTGTGTCGCGGCGAGTTCCCGCAACGACCCGTATCAGCAAGTGTTCACAAATGTTATCTCACGAACAAAGGAAGTCCTTGGCTGGAACTACAGCCGGTAAAGGAAGAGGTGATTCAGAAAAAACCATTCTTTCTGGCACTTTATCACGATGTAATAAACGATGATGAAATTGAAACTGTAAAAGAACTTGCCATGCCCAAGCTCAACAGAGCTACGGTCGGACAAGGCGCCTCCATGGCACCAGCCTCATATAGAATAAGTAAAAGCGCGTGGCTGAGTGACGACGCACCCATATCGATTAAGCTAAACGATCGCATTCGTCACATAACCGGCCTGGATTTGGAAACGGCCGAACTGTTGCAAGTTGGAAATTACGGAATCGGGGGTCATTACGAACCGCATTACGATCACAATCACATTGAAGATTGTGACGGCGTGACGAGCAAATACGACGACAAAGACCGAAACAGAGTTGCGACATTTATGTATTACTTAAGCGATGTAAAAGCAGGTGGCGCGACGGTCTTTCCACATAGACAAATAAGGGTATTGCCAATTAAAAAGGCAGGAATTTTCTGGTACAATATGAGTAAATCAGGATGTGGTATACAAAAAACAAGGCATGCCGGATGTCCCGTCCTACTAGGATCTAAATGGGTGATTAACAAGTGGATACATGAAGGGGGTCAAGAATTCACAAGACCATGTGGACTTACTAAAGACGAATAACTGTGAAGTATCATGCAGATACACAGTAAATAATTCCAGACATCAAAAGTAAAAACATGCAAAAAATAGGATTTGAAAGTTGCAAAATATCTAAAATTAGACTTATATCTCGGTTTGGCGGACCTCACTTTTACAAATACCGGAAAATTCGCACAAAATCTCGTCCTGTTAAAAGCTGCGCATACCACAGACAGCTGACTGCTAACTGGAAGGCCATCGCTTTGTTTACGTCATTACATCAGTGCAACCACGTGTATTCTCTATGTATAAAAATATAGAGTCAATTATGCGGCGTTATTCGAGTCAAAATGCCGACAGTTTTTATATACTTTCGCATAGCAGTGGCCTGTACAAGACATTTTTGAGATAATTAGCCAATTGATTCAATATTACTGTGAATATAATATATGGCGCCTACTGTATCAGGTCAGTATCGCTAAATGCGGACAATTGGCAAACTCAGACTGACGTCTCCCTGCTTTTGTCTGGCAAGCCAAGATATGAGTGTATCAAGTTAATGAAATATTAAACTTTGCTGTCCAAAAATTTTGCTGTCTTTAGCTTCTTTTACTTAAATGGGAAGAAAGGATACAAAGTTATACGACTTAGCATTACGTATATCTGTCTGAAAGACTTATGTAATTAGAAAATAAAATTGTTAGTAATTTAAAATGTTCATGCCAACTGATAAAACATCACTGTGTCACGTTCCCAGTGGGCACCACCAATTCACCAAAAACGTATTTTTATCTATTCACAAGATACGGTGACTTATACTCGCAAGTTAGCGAAGTATGCACTACAAATGCTCTAATTATTTATTCAAACTTTTTGCAATGTTATCTAATGCTTCAAACGATCTACTGTTAAAATGGCTGCGTCTAACTCATCGTAGAATACAATACAACAAGCTTTGTGTGCAATAAGGCAGTATATACGTGATGCAAAATTTCAATATGTTTTCTAGCTTTACGCAAATAAAGAGTTTTCTAGTGCTTTAACTGAACGTATGTAAAATCTTTTATAATAAACTAAATAAACTAAAACCAAAAATTTACTGCAATGCATTTAATATTAGAAATATGCATGTACCTCTTACACAACTTTTACTAAAGTAAAAACTGCTATGTTACAGAGCAGTAAATTTTGTTAAATGCAGTTTGAGTCTAGTGACTACTGACTAGTCCATTAATAGAACTCTAGGAGGTGTATTAAATAATATTACAGAATGCAAAAAAATTACGATCGTCTTGATCAAGAATGTTTAAAAATATGCAAGAATAAATCGATAAACAAAGTAAATTTAACCAATGAAGCCATTAGTAACAGTAACAAGAGGGAAGAGGCAGAGTTACAAAATACTATTTTTGCGCACAAAATAGTCAAAATATATATGACAAACAAAGCCTATCTTTCTCGGAGTTTGATACAGAAGTGAACATTCTGCTGAATTCACACACTGAATTTCAGATGCTCAAAATCAGCAAAAATGGAGTTAGAGACGGTAACAAGAAAAATCATGTAGAAAAGTTGGCTTAGCAGAATTTCTCAACTATAGCCTTGAGCAGTAAAATAAGCCAAAAAATTTCAAAGTATTTTAAACTATAGGACAATTTTAAATGTCGGTGAAGTGCTTAAATAACTGACTGGCAAATGTAGGATAAATGCGTTTCCAGATGTGATGCTTTTAAATCACAGCTTATAAACGTAAATTTCACATAATTTAATGTTTTAGAGCCTATTCCAATTTTGTAAACAATTCAAATTCAATTCAGTTCAACTTATTTGTCTCTTTTACACGATATAACAATATACAATATTTATATGTGAATAATACTGCTATGATAATTGAGACGCGGTGGTGAAAGACCAAGAGGTCCACTTAGCAGCCACCCCTATTTAAGCAACATTAATTAGTATGGCTAATTATATGATACTAGTTGCAGCATTGTGGAAAACAGTTAATTTGAGGAAAACAGTGAATCGGTAAACAGTTATTTAAGTAGTGGTTAACCTATTTAGCTGTCCAAAAGTTTATCCGAAGTATGATACAATAAAACTAGCTAGGCAGCCAAAGAAAATTTTGGACAGCTAGGTCATTCATCTACTGACCTACAAAGTATGTACCCGGATAATGCATTCAAGATCGAGTATCCGAATGAATCAAATTTGAAGATGATGTCTAAACAGTAGGGCTGTCAGTTTACTCACTCTAACAGTTTATTGATTTTTGTAAATCAGGTGGCCATGATTTGCTTCTCATGTGATATCACATGTATTTATCTTTGTGAGAGAACAGATGATTTTTTAAAAATATTTAAAAATGTGAGTAAACAGTGCAAGTCATGAGACAACTTTTTTGTTCTGTGAAGGGTGTTAATTAATGACCACTAATCACTTCTGTTTCACGCAATACGTGCCAGCCACACATTAGAATAAGTGTAACTATGCCAGACAGCAGTTTACCTATCTGACTTTCTTAAGTTTACTGCACGATTATAGTGATCAACTTAGTTTTGGTACCCCCATGTTCCCTTCGAGAAATGATTGATTTTTCGACGTTTAAATATTGCTTCGATGTAATTCCATTCCATTTTCGTTTACTCGCAAAATGCTCTCACACCTTATACTTTATAGTATAAGTTACTGTATAACTTTTTCACACTGCCCCTTTGTTATCCCCAGGATTTTATTTGCTTTTTTAAGCAAATGTGCCTAGTACTCTGGAAAATTAATTAGGAATTACTAATTCCAGGTTTTCAACAGCAAAACGCGAGCATGGGTTATTTCATTATTTGTCTTGCTTGTACAACTTGTACTATTCTGTTTTCATAAGTGATGATGTATCAGGGAATACGATAAAAATAAAGTGCATATTCCTTAATTGTGTTCTCATAGGATAACCTTTACTCTGCTAGTATTTTATAACGTTTATCCGAATAAATCGTAATGTTAATCTAACTCTAAAACTTACAGTATCACACCAGCCAAACCAGACATGAAAAGGACTACCTCCCGCAATTTTTTCCAAAATTTAATTTTTATTGTTACTTTATCTTTGAAAATAACGATAATCGAATTTAAACAAAAAAAAATGAAAAAATGAAGAATTGCAAAAGATTCTGTTTAAAGTTTCATTATAAGGAAATTATTTTTTTAAAAAATCATCCTTCACGGAAAGTTTTCGGGTTAGTAATGTTGTTTTCATTTGGCGGCGTTTTTGAGCATGTTTTTTCCTTTTTCAATTTCGTAATACTATATAACAGCACAAAAATTCAAGGACAATAAGGTAAATGTATTGTGGAATATCTTAAATGTATTTTGATTATCATGTGATTCATTTTGTATGAACATTTCAATTGTCGTAGACTGTAAATGCAATGTGAATGTGGTCTTGCAACACTTGTGAATGCTATGAATCGTCAGCTCAGTTCATTCCTATTAAGAACCAGCTTCAACATATATGCATATTTATGTACTTCTTTATATACATTGTATTAAGGAAGCCGCAAAAAATTGCAAAATTAATGGAAAAAGTATTTAATATTCTTTTACATTAATTTTTTGGTGGTATAGCATCAATTTAGAGGTGTTACTGTTAACTGGGGTTTGTTAACTCCCAGTTTGACGACTGACAAGGGGTGACAGCAATTTCTTATGCTGCCAAATAGCTTACCAGTATTCATGTTATCCACACACATTATAAAGTATTAATTATATTAAACTATGTGGAAGATTTTTGTGCCAATATATATTTACAGTGGGTAATCAATCACTGGAATAGACTGCCACAAGCTCTAATAGATGCTATAAACTTCAGTCAATTTAAGAACAAAATGGGACCATATATCAAACAATTGGAAAATGCAAATCTAGAATACTTGTATAATGGTCTGCAGTTCTCCCACATTTAACGTACAGAATACAGAATAGTTTATTTGTCTCAATAACATAATCAACATGGCATTAACAAATGATGTGACTGCTAAGCGTGACAGGGTGGCGTAAAGACCAAAAGGTTATCAAGTCTACCACACTTCTACTAATTTAATAACAAAAATCTACCTAGAGTAGTAGTGTGAGCTATGTAAATTAAACTACAATTTAAATGTAAATTAAATTATTATATTTTATCTAAAGCATTATTCTTGTATAGCAGCAGTTGTTAGTTAGTAGCGCATGCATATGTTATACTTGCATAGCTGGATTAGTCAGTATTATGTGAAAATAATTTTAAGTTACAAATTGAAAATTAATGAATACTTTGTCATATAGCATAACTGATACTGACCACATGCAGCCATGAGCATAGCGAGGGCATGCACCACTTACCACAGGTTTGACTATAAGTGTTTCACTAAATTCGCATCTGCAAACTGAATAACCATCCAAATATATCGTAATTCCACAAGGTCATTTTCAGTATTTTATCTCAAGTCTTAAGCATCTGGAAATATTAACAAACACAATTATCAGGACGTAAAATAATTAACGAGCATAGAATTATAAATCAAATTATAGCTTAAAATGATTATTAATAGATATAACAAAATCAATTAAAAAGAATTAATGTTCATTAATGTTTGGAGATTATTTCAGTACGATATTTTTTTACTGCTATTTTTAAAGATGGACAAGATTTGACAGAAGATTTGAGGCTATTCCACAACTTGATTGCCAAAAATTGCAAGGAATTTAAACCACAAGATGTTAAAAATCGTTGCTGGAAATAGTGTCCCCTAGTAGCTGCTTTAGTAGTATACGAGTGTGAATCTCTAATTATTGCAAAGTAGCTAGCATACAAGGACGGCAATATATTGTTTTCATACTTGTACATAAACTTATACAGCTCTACAGAGTAAATATCTTTTAATTTAAGGACACCAAGGGAAATATATGAGGACGTGGCATGATCACGTATTTTTGCAAACGTTATTAGTTTAACAATTATGAAATCAGTGACTTTCTTGCATTAAATGGGAATAAGACCGGTGACACATGTACATTTTATTTGTTAGGGCAAATAAAAATGAATCATCATCATAATTTTTTACCTTTTCAGAATGAATTAGCTGAAACCGGTAAGATCTGCCATAACACGATTACGATTAGCAAGAAGAAATTAATGGTAGAACCCAAAATGGCAACGATGGCACAGCAACAAGAAGTGGAAGAAGAAGATGCTGATGTTAGTTTTGGTCCACAAGCTGTGAAAACGTTAGAGACTCGCGGCATTAGTGCCGTTGATATTCGAAAACTTGAAGAAGGTGGCTATTATACAGTTGAAGCTGTTGCCTATTGTCCCAAGAAAGAACTTCTTGCTATTAAAGGCATAAGTGAAGCTAAAGCTGACAAAATAATTGCAGAGGCAACAAAACTAGTCCCGATGGGATTCACTACGGCAACGGAGTTTCATCAAAAACGTGCCGAAATTATACAAATCACAACAGGTTCTAAAGAGTTAGATAAACTGCTGGGTGGTGGAGTAGAGACCGGGTCAATTACTGAAATATTTGGAGAGTTTCGGACTGGCAAAACGCAAATATGTCACACTCTCGCTGTGACTTGTCAGTTACCAATTGACCATGGAGGCGGCGAAGGAAAATGCTTATACATTGATACTGAAGGAACGTTTAGACCTGAACGACTGCTTGCTACTGCAGACAGGTATGGTTTGTCTGGGCAAGATGTTTTAGATAATGTCGCATACGCCCGTGCATACAACACGGACCACCAGACACAACTTCTCGTACAAGCTTCGGCCATGATGGCAGAAGCTAGGTATTCCTTGCTTGTTGTGGACAGCGCAACTGCATTGTACAGGACTGACTATTCGGGCAGAGGTGAACTTTCGGCTAGGCAAATGCATATGGCCCGTTTTCTACGTTTGTTACTTCGTCTCGCTGATGAGTTTGGTGTAAGCGTTGTGATAACTAACCAAGTGGTGGCACAAGTAGATGGCGCTTCGATGTTTTCAGCAGATCCAAAGAAACCTATAGGAGGAAACATAATGGCTCATGCCTCGACTACTAGACTTTACTTGAGGAAAGGAAGAGGCGAAACAAGAATATGCAAGATTTACGATTCACCTTGCCTTCCCGAATCCGAGGCCATGTTTGCTATTAATCCAGATGGCATAGGAGATGCAAAAGAATGAATCAAGTCAGATGTTGTTTTACATCAATGCTTGTTAGCGTATTACCTGATATCTTTTAAAATGTGTGTCGAGCACCACTTTGGTCAAGTTTAAGGTTATTGCTAAGCTGGGCTAGGAAATCAGATACTTCATTTTCTAATATTATTTATATTTTAATAATTTTGAAGTCATTTGTTTCCATTTTGCATTATTTCTTAACAAGTGATGCTGATCTGACGCATTGTTAGCAACAGTTCAGCAGTCTGTATGTTGTACATTAATGTTGTTGCTGCATTGTGTGCCCCTTTTGAATTGACATTGCTAAAGTGTTCAGATTTAATATTACATAACACAGCTGATAGTATGACAGGCGGTCATAGAAATTTGAGCACCATTTGTTAGGATGCTAATTAAAAAAATTATAAACTTGTTAGTGTTAGCTTCATAGCCTCGATTATATTTTCACTTTCAGTTTTTCACGTTAGGCTGAAACAGCTTGAGTTGTAAACTGATTCTGAATATAAAGTCAAATAATCTAGCAGTTGTACAACTAATGTAGATTATTGAGTGACTGTTGTAGATAACTGTAGAATGGTTTTTACTTTATAATGTGGCCTGATAGTGATGCTAACTGGGTTGAGCCTGACAATAATGTTTTCTGCAATGTATGGAATCTACTAAATTATCTATGTAGAGTCAAAATGCTTCATGCTGCTTACATTGAGACCCACCGCGACCAAAAGAGTTGGAGCTATAACCAGTTTGGCATTACATAACGAGGTGCATTAATACATACACTAGCAAATGCCCCGCAAAAAAATTTGCACATAAATACACTTACAATCAACAACATGCAAACATTCTACCTACCTAGTAGCTTACTTAACGCAAAACCACCAGCAGCTTTTACTGAATTAAAGGTATAACGTTATAGACAGAGTATAATGGATGATGTCAGAACAATGGCTTTGCGACAGGAGTTTTCTAAGCGAAAATTGCCAAAAATAGAACATCTAATTAATTCCTCGCTACTCTTCTTGGTGGACGTGTCCTAAAATATAGGCTACATCATCTTGTAGGCCTGTTCATACTCTTTCTAAGGAGCCATATATATCTCCTTCCGAGAATCACCCTAAGCGCTGCTAGAACGTTTCTTCACATTGCTAGAAAAATCACGAGTTGGGTCCGGGAAAACGTCCGTTACGGGACGCCCCATGCCTATGCAAATATGGACATTTTGTTTTGCTAAAAATTTGGGCATTAAGCGAGGTCGGCATTATAAAGGCAGGCGTTATAACAAGGTGTTACTGTACTGGATGAGTGGGTTGAGTGCTGAGTATTGACTGGTCAGCGGAAAACACAAGAACGATAATTAGCATACCAAGACGCGCCAAAAAGATTTACTTGAAAAAAGAAGTGTTATCATTCATCAGTCTCTGGTTCAATGAAACTTCAGTAAACTGTTATTGTTTTTACATTATTGTAGCAATGGTTTTGGACACTGCACAACCAAAATAGTTGTTAATATTATCTTGATTGTTTGATTAATTCTCATATCAGTATATTTCATTAGAGGTTCACCCTTGTAAGTAGTCTTTAGTCTCTTCATTCCTTCTTTTCCACCCACATTGTGAAGTACATGTATAAAGTCCTAAAATCCATTATACTTTAGATACTCTTTAGTCTCTTCATTCCTTCTTTTCCATCCACATTGTGAAGTACATGTATAAAGTCCTAAAATCCATTATACTTTAGATACTCTTTAGTCTCTTCATTCCTTCTTTTCCATCCACATTGTGAAGTACATGTATAAAATCCTAAAATCCATTATACTTTAGATACTCTTTAGTCTCTTCATTCCTTCTTTTCCATCCACATTGTGAAGTACATGTATAAAGTCCTAAAATCCATTATACTTTAGATAGTCTTTAGTCTCTTCATTCCTTCTTTTCCATCCACATTGTGAAGTACATGTATAAAGCCCTAAAATCCATTATACTTTAGATACTCTTTAGTCTCTTCATTCCTTCTTTTCCATCCACATTGTGAAGTACATGTATAAAGCCCTAAAATCCATTATACTTTAGATAGTCTTTAGTCTCTTCATTCCTTCTTTTCCACCCACATTGTGAAGTACATGTATAAAGTCCTAAAATCCATTATACTTTAGATAGTCTTTAGTCACTTCATTCCTTCTTTGCCACCCACATTGTGAAGTAACCATGTATAAAGTCCTAAAATCCGTTATACTGTAGATAGTTTTTAGTCTCTTCATTCCTTCTTTTCCACCCACATTGTGAAGTACATGTATAAAGTCCTAAAATCCATTATACTGTATATAGTTTTTAGTCTCCATTCCTTTTGCCGCCCACATGATTTTGAAACATTTGCTAGTATTATACGCTAGAATCATTTTTTTAAGTTGGGAAATGTTGCATTGTCACAGTCCTTAAACTTAATGCAAAAGAAGCCCAGCGTTGAAGTTCAAAAATTGATCGCTATTTCTTAACCTCACTGGCAAAAACCTGAAAGTAACAACCTTATCTGTTTTGGCTAAAGTTTACAATTCTCCACACACAAGAAATTAGTTTGCGAAGTGGACTAGAATTAGGGGTTGAGTTAAGGCTATGGTATTTAAATTGTGTAGTAAATTATAAACTCCATCTCCTTGCAAGACATAGATAAAATTTATACAAAAGTAAAAGGAAAAAATATAATTGCTTCTTGATAATTATACATTTTCTTCGTTTTACATTTGTGTAAATTTTACATTTTAATCGGTTGTATATTTTATGTAAATGTTTATTAAAAGAGATCAATAAATATGTCTATGTATATATGCGTATCAAGTTCTATCAAAGCATTTGTATACTTAATTTCCTGGAAACTCCTGTTAAGATGAATTTTTAATATGGTAACCAATAGGTAAGCTTAAATTTAAATCTTACCAACGATTTTACGACCAATCTGGCGGTTGCAAAAGAATTTACGTATGCTAAAGTAATTATTGTTTGACTGATTTAATTTCTTAGTTAATTAACATTGAGAATTAGTGACTGTCTGGATGAACTCAAAACTATGAATAACATGTGTTTTAACTTGGGATATTAAAATTAAAAGTCCAAACTGATGACCACGATACAAGTCAGTTCTTTGATAACAAAGGTAAAGGTATTTTGAGGGTTTTTGATTATACACAAATAGCATGAAGTGACAGTGTCGCGGAGAGACCATTATTACGTGAAATGCTACATTCCAGTGAAATTTCTATTCAACTTTTATAGTTTTGCCGCTACAGCGTAGGTATTTTGGTTTTGGATGGCAAGTCAAAAAGGGAGAAATGATGTTTACTTTTATTTTTGAAAAGCTTATTACAAAAGATGAAATAAAATAGCGGGCTATTATTTTATGATTGATTTATGTTTACCAAATCGTTGTCGCCTTTGAGCGACGATTTTGAAAAGTATTATAAGTTTTATAAATACTTAAAAGTAAAAGTGGCTTCTTTCAATTGTATGAAAATGGTAAGCAAATAATTGTATTGTGGTTAGTTATTTAGCTTATTTATGTCTCAAATAATCTATTTCACATTTATGAAAGGTGTTATTCGAGTTTTGCGTTCGTCGTTTATTGTGAGACTGAGTTTTTAAGAAATGCTATGTGGCCTTTGCCCATACTCAATATGACAATAGCATTCTAAATGGGAAGAAGCTAACTTGATGTTATCGGCTAACCTGGTTTAGCACATAGGTTGTAGGGCGTTATTGCATATTTTCCCTTACAAACTAACTATTTTCCCTTAAAACGAAACACGAAATACTAGAAGTTTCATCAGGAATCAAGATAAAGGATTTTGAAATATTGTCGGACAATTTAATGTCACATAAGAATATAATTTCAATTTCAGGAAGGTCTTATGTTTAAATAGTACATATACTATATTAACAACAACATATAATATAATGCATTATGTAACAATAATATACTGATTTTCATACTCAGATAGGAGGTTTATATTTCTTATAATTGTAGACTATCCTCTTCCTTGTCCAGTGCATACCCAGTTATTTCTTAGTTATTAGGTAAACTCCGTTGATTTACTTAATACGATCTTGTAAATCTCAAACAAATTGTCTGTTGTGATTGATCCAACTATCTATGACTAAATTTTATGAAGTTTTATGAATCACTGTGAGCTTATAGAACTGCCATTTTCATCAGAATCTTTAGTACACTCATGTTGGTCAGGATATGTCTGCCCTTTCAGATCATTTTGAGTTCAACTTGTGTATCTTTGTATTAGGACAATTCTACCAATTCCTCAACCATATACCGAAATTTTGAAATGATTCTCTTATGTTATGTGTAATAATTACATAGATGATGTCACCTAGTTTTGAAGAAAAATACTTTTGATACCAAACTTCGATACTGACTAAACACTTAGATTCAAAGATGGCCTCGGGTATACTAGTTCACAATCTGCATGTGAGACATGCAATTTTGATCGTAATCGTAGTACACGCATATAAAGATCACTAGAAATCGACCGAAAAACCAATAGTTTAAGTCCATTATAAATTTTCATTTAATTAAAGGCTTCCTTGTAAAAATAGGTTTTAAGAAATGATTTACTTTTCACCGTAGTCATTTTACGTTCATAAATCGGTAAATCGTTTCATAATTTTGGTGTTGCTATGCTAAAACTATAAGATCCATACGTGACTAGATTATAATGCGGTACAACAAGAGTCGAAGTGCTAGCTGATCTAAGATTACGTTTCGGCATGTATGGCTTCAAAAAATCATATATATAGGAGGGCTGTTGGAGCTTTGAATATTAACAAAAGAACTTTGTATTTTATTCTGAAAGAAACGGGCAAGCAGTGCAATTTTATTACATATGAAATCCACGCCTCAAAAATCCAATTTAGACTGAACATGCACAAAGTGTTTTTTTACGACTTGTAAAAAGGTGCGTGTTGTGTAAAACGTGTTTCAGTTACAGTGGACTCTCGTTATAAGAATCACCTCGGGAGAAGGCAAAGTGATTCTTTTAACAAGCGATTCTTATAACGAGCATGACACAGAATTGCTTTAAAAAAATTTTATGCACATAAAAATTATTTATTTCCCGAAATTACGCTAGAAACGACATGAAACAGCGTAATGTTTTTCTGGCCTAAAAAGGACCTAAAAATTAATAGACTAATGTTTTCATTTCATGGTTGGGTAAATATTTCATGATGCCAGAATTGCCTTAAAAATTTTTTAATGCACATAATTTTTTTCCGCCACGCCCACTGCGCAGAACCTTGTAAGCAGGGCGTGAGAGACAATGGAGTTGGCGCCAAAATTGATTCTACTATCGAAAGAAGGGTGATTCTTATACGAGCGGATTTTCACTATGAAAATGCCGAATCAATTCAGGAAATGCGATTTTGATTCTTATATCGAGCTGATTCTTATACGTGTGATTCTTGTAACGAGAGTCCACTGTACTTGGGGCATAAACTCTCCAAACTTGGTTGTGAATTCCTTGTCCTTTAGGCTTTATTTAACATGTTACAAAATGAAAGAGTGGCCACTAATAACCTGCAACGTTTTGCCTCTTTCTTTTTTTGTGAGGTCGTCAGCTAGTCATCAAATAATCCTACCCGCTTTGTACATCTGCAAATCGGTTTTGCCTGTGGTACTTTTTGGGACTGCGACAAGTTTCTTTGACAGCAGCCCGCAATATCCATTGAGACTAAACTCCGCATGTTCAAAGCTAGCGTCCTATCCACGCTGATGTATGGCAGCTAAACGTGTGCTATCCTAGCGGAGGATGAAAGACGTCTTAGGCGCGTTCTCGGCATTAGCTATTGGGATCACATCACGAACGCCGAGGTCTACAGACGTGTGGGTCTCGCCGGTACATTGGCGGACCGCATCAGACGTCGCCGTCTGGAATATCTGGGGCACGTCGCTCGAATTGCCTGCTCCCGCCTACCGTTCATCTCCATGTTCGAGCCGGCGCCGGCTGCAGCAGCACGCCACGGCACGTGGAAGTGCTACAGAGGAGGTCAACAAAGGCATTTCTGGCATCAAATCAAGCGCAATATTGTGTCTCCTCTTGGGCTCGACCGCTACCACCAAGTTTCCGATGATCTCACAGAGCTGCCGTCATACTGCGAGGACCAAAAGCAGTGGCGTGCGATGGTTCGGGATGCTACCTGTGCTGGCCTGCCTCCACCTGGTGGGGGCAGCAAGTAAGCAAGTACCCGCTTTGTGTCGCGCAGACTGGGGCTTTCCACTTTCAGTTTTCGCATGTAGGTATTTTGAAAGAAAATCATCTGCGGTTACTTTTGACCCTCGATGTGACACGGGTCTTTGATGTTATGATTGTTTACTCGTGTTATGCTGTTGTTACTAGTACGCAATAGGAGTCAACTTTTTTGCAGTTTCATGTGGAAGACTGTGACCTTTAGGGCAATTCCCAAATATTTCGTCAATTGTAGTACATAGGCGCTATTGAACAATGCACTGTAATATTGCACGCTGTATAAAACGTGTAAATTTAAACTCCAGCGATGATCGTTAGATGCAGCCATTTTGATGGTAGGTCATTTGAAACAAGTTTAGGTACCACTGTGTAAAGTTTGAAAAAATAATCAGAAGATTCATAGCATACATGTTACTAAGTAAGTAAAATTTTAAATTACAGTATCTTGTCAATAATTTTATTTATACGTTTTTGGTTAGTGAGCGGCGCACCCTGGAGGGTGTACGAGTGACATTTTACCAATTGGCACGAATATTTTAAATTATTATTTCTAGTCACATAAGTCTTTCCAGCAGGTTAGCGAAATGCTAAGTAATATAGATTTGCATGGAAAGTTTTTTAGGGACATAATTTAACATTTCCTTTTCTTCCCCTGATTTAAATTTGCATATTGACGTCATGTAATGGCGCCATCGGAACAGTACTGCGGGAGATTTAAAATAAAAACAAACAGAACTTCTTTTCAACGCGAGTATAATGTATACATAAACATGCTGTAAAGTAATGTAATTTTTGAAGGCGATTTTTACAAACCTACTTCTGCTGTGCCCCTGTTCTTGTCCTTTAAGTAAATAATCATAAAACTATAATGCTAAAATCAGCATCAAATGTCGAACAGTTCTGTAGCAGTGTACTGTAGAAACCGTAAACAACACCAACAGTATTTGAACCATGTTTTCCCCATTTTTGTTTTCTACTTTTTTGTTCACGACTTGCTTCTTATTTTTGTTTGTTTTGCTCTCCATAGGTTTTTATCAAATTCATATACTCAGTTTTTATATTTTCCATGTTTCTGTGTTTTGATAAAGTTTGATTAAAAAATAATAATAATAGATTCGTGTCATTAACTAACAATTTTCCACGTTTCTATCCATTCACCAAGTTTGATTGAAAAATAATAATAATAGATTCGTGTCGTCATTAACTGACAGTTTTCCGCGTTTCTGTGTTTTGAACAAGTTTATTTGAAAAATAATAATAATAGATTCATGTATTAACTGACAATTTTTACACGTTTCTATGTTTTGATCAAATTTGATTGAAAAATAATAATAATAGATTCGTGTCATCATTAACTGACAATTTTCCGCGCTTTTATGTTTTAATCAAGTTTATTTGAAAAATAATAATAATAGATTCATGTAATTAACTGACAATTTTTACACGTTTCTATGTTTTGAAGAAGTTTGATTAGAAAAATAATAATAATAGATTCGTGTCGTCATTAACTGACAACCTTAGAATTAAAATGATATTTTATATCTGCTCGTGGCAATAATTATGAATTTTTTTACCATTCATTTTCCCCTTTTCCTGCCGCTGTTATTGGTATATTTCCTGAATGCCCCTTACATTGCGTTTTTTCTTTGCTTCAGTTTCTTTTTTTCTGTGCCTTTGTTCTCTTTTTTTGTCTCTTGTGTTTTCGTCCTATTTAAATACATCCACCGTGCTTTCTTTCATATGGTATTTTTCAATTCTTACACTTTGTGAACATCCAACAGTAAAGCTTGGGAAATATCTGTTACGAGTTAACTGCAGGTTTGTAATTCCAACTGAGTATGAAAAATTAATTTTCTTGCTTCAATAATGTCTTAGGTTGTTGTTGAACATTAAATTGCCGGGAGGAAGCTTGGGCCCTGTTGTTGTGAATTTTTAAATTAGTTGTTATTTAGTGTATATATGTTTCGTGTGTCTATTTAGTGCAAAATTAATTTTCTTGCTTTGATAATGTGTTAGGTTGTTGTTGAACATTTAATTGCCAGTTTGGGCGCTGTTGTTGTAAATTTCTAAATGAGTTTTTATTTGGAAATCTTTCAACTGGACATTTCCTTTTTATAAGTCACCTTTGCCTTGTGTGTAGGTCGTAATTGAGTGATTACACGTAGTCACAACATGCACCTTAGGCGCACGACTACTGAGCCAATAATTAAGCACTGCTACGTGCTTTCTGGCTTCCCAAGGGCGGCATAAGCCAAACTCATTTTCGCGTCAATCAGTCTGCACTGAACGCGAGTCTGCAGCAAAAGCGATTGTTGCATTAGAGATTTTGCAGTTGATTTTTCTGAATAATCAGTAAAAGAAGCTGGACTAATTAATAAAAACTGTGTTTATGTTGATGATTAGCTTGAAAACTTATTTTTCATTGACTGAATATGAAACCATCTGATCACCTGGTTGATCAACTTTACCTAGAAAACTAAAGAGTGTCCAGCCATCTGTTTTTTCATTGAATTTAATTTTTTAAACACTGGGGTGGGCATCTTAAATGTACTGGTGTTAACCTCGGTTGTACAACTGTTCGTTGCACTTTTTCCCATCTGGACGCGCACTTTTGCTCTCAAACTGGCGGAAGAGGAGACCGATTGCGATCCATTTACTTCTCTTATGATCTCCCAGCTCAATAAAGAGGGAGACGAAGAGGAAGAACAAGAAGACGACGACGAAGAGGAGGAGGTTGATATAGCTTTGCGAGATGACGATTCTAGTCCATGTGTCGACGGCAAACTCGCTGTTCCCCACGGCATTCAGTGCGAGGAAATGCCTCCCATGGAGAGACGACCGACACGTTCTGAGATTGTTATGAACAGACTCAAAGGTTGCAAACTATGGAAAGAGGTGAAGATTTGTCTCTGTTTATTCTTGCTTATTGCCATTTCTGTTATTATCTTCAGGGTGCTAATGGGTCGCAACTTGAGAAGGAGATTGGCTCCGAGCAATTCCCAACCAACGAACACTACTTTGGATTGGTAAATGTAAGTAGTCATTTATGCTGCATTTTATCCCAAGTTTAAAAAGAGAAAATAAGAATATTTCATTTGGTTTAATACGTGTTTATTAAAAGAAGACAGGGTGATTTTTCATACACTACCCCATTTTCAAGTCCGATAAAAAGTAAGCATTTTAACACAATTAATACTCCAAAAGCATTTCTGATAATTAAATAATACATGTAGATTGAAATCTTAATTAACGGCGCCTAACTGTTGGTGACATTGCAAAGTAACATAATTTTCAACAGCAAAAACATTCCACGAGCATGTTACGTATGTTTGAGAAAATAAAAGTTGAAGTAAAGTGCAATTGTAAGATATTCAGTGTGTTGCACTAAAACTAAGCAAGTTTTAAAGCAAAACTGCACCCAATCTTGAATTGTAGGTCAAAACAATCTGCTCTTTAAGATATTGAAAGAAAACATACTTTTTTCAGAAATAACTTACGTGAAAGAAATATAACCACACAAACACATTTTCCAGTTCGCGTCAGTAGTACTTTGCTGTTACATGGATTTTGCCATTCTCTAGTTCAATGGGCACTAGCATCTGCATTTCGGAAAGTGTTGCACAAAAAACAGGTGCTGTACCTCTCAGTTCAGATGTCTTAGTTTGTGATGAACTACACACGTTCGACAGCTCGTGCATGAGCACAGCTGTAAACTTAAGATTTGAATTTTTTATTATTCTTGAGAAAATATTGCATTTCTTTTCAATTTTATATATGGTATATTGTTTTGAGCTATACTTTAAGATTGGGTCAGGTTTTCGTTAACTGTATTATAGGTGCAACATAATTTCATATTATTAAATGAGAGAACTCAATAGAGGTGCAGACACATGCCTTGGGCAAAACTGTAGTTTGATTGACCTGGTTAAGTTGATCTTTGACCTTTTGAGCCCAGAAGCAACGAGTTTGGCGATGTTGCAGATCTGGTGATTATAGTCTCATCTGTTTTGAATTTTTTTTTGATGTTGCGATCTTGACCTTTTCGTAACTCAAAAGGAATGGGTTTTGAACTCTTACCCATTCCTATCCACAAACCAAGTATGGTGATTATAACTTTATCTGTTTTGATTTTATCATTCACGCATGCATGCACACACACGCACACATGCACAGACACACTGGCAGATGCTACTAAACTCCTGCCCACGCTCGGACCCTCTTGCCTTGGACACGTGGATAAAGGATTGTGTGCAGGCTTGGTCTTAATAACATCACGCGCAGCCTGTATTTGCAAATGTAATTTACAGTTTTGATAGCGTGTGCAAATCTAATAGTCGTTCGTTAATCAGTGTGCGGGCGTCATTTGCAGTAATCAGAGAGTGGAGAGCAGAGACGATTAGTTTGGCTTGAAAAAATACTATAGTTAATTCTCATTACATCCGTGCTGGAAAACAAGTTCATCTGTACCTTATTTAGCAACAACTATTTTGGATTATCAGTTAAGACATAAAAATTCGTGAAAATTAAAACATAATATGTAAAAGCCATTTCACTTAGTTACATAGTTAGTGACTCTGTAAAAAGACTTGTAGACTGAATGAGCTTTTTTCTGGGGCTGTCAACATTCATTCTCATTTTTTGTATTTGAAAAATCGTTTTTTTTTGTATTCCAAAAATCGTATTTTTTGTATATCAAAAATCGTACTTTTTGTATTCCAAAAATCGTCCTTTTTGTATTTCAAAAATCGTATTTTTTGTATTCCAAAAATCGTCCTTTTTCTATTCCAAAAATTGTATTTTCTTGTATTCTAAAAATCATACTTTTTGTATTCCAAAAATCGTATTTTTTAAATGCCATAAAATATGATTTTAGTTTCCGGCATTATTAATGGGACCCTCAACCCCGCTAACCAGTTTGTGCATTAGATGTTGGTACTTCTGTGTTGGCCGGACATATGTATGTGTTTGTTTGGTTGATTTTTGTGTAACATCCATGTTATTGCGCTAGCATGGTCTTTCTTGACTGGTCTGGACCATATACTTCTGTTTTTTTTCAGTAATATTCAATCAAGGCATTTCAGGCAAAATCATCTATATATTTAGACATGATAATCAATAAACAAACCCTTATTTTACGTGTGGATTTTTTGATGAAATGTTGTAAAATAAAAATTTTTGTTGTATTCATCATTCATCATCATCCAATGAACCATACGTCCAATGAGATGATTCTGTTCACCTCCCTTTGCCAGGACTCCCTACTCACTGCAATGTCCCTAGTGCATTTATCTCTAAGGATCAATGCTGAAGTGTTTAAATCCTTCTATGCAAAATTTAAATATGTTAACAGTTGTCCTCCTGCAGGTTTTTTAGCTGGTTCTATGGCTTGTTGAAGAGCTATCTTCATCGGATTATCATCAGGTAGTCTAAGCATATGCCCAATCCATCTTAAATGGCGTTTTTTATTTTTCTTGTCCAAGGTTCTTATTTTATTTTTCGTATAGATCTTTATTTGAGATTTCCTTTGGCCGTCTGATACCCAAAATGTTTCTGTAATTTCGCCTTTGAAATGCATCAGTTTCAGATTTGCTTTTAACGTCCAAAGCTCAGAGTTGTACAGAAATACAAATTTCAACTAACGTTGAGAACATTCAAATTTTTTTCCCACATCATCTTCCTATTCTCAAACTTTTGTGAGTTTTGAATAAGCCGATAATGCCATGATCTTCCGTCATGATATTTTGTCTTCTGTTGCTAGCAAACTATCGAGATACTTGCATTTTTTTCTGTAATTCATCGCCATGGTGTGTTTTGTTATACATTAGGGTATATGTATATAGATATAACCTAATATATAGTTGTATTGTTAATGTTAAATCTTTTTGGTAAAGAAGTACGTGTGTGTGTGTGTCTTTGTGTTCACGTGCGTGTATGCATGTGTGAGTGTGTACGTGTGTTACTGTTAAAACTAATTCAGGAGTGTTTACTACGATCTGGAAATTTCGCAAAAATCCTATGGCAAATCAGAACTCACTGAGAGGAACAGAGAACAACAAAGCTTATCCAGTAGACAATTTTGGTTAGCTAAGCACGGCATTTATATCGATCAAGCTTCAACGTCCAATTCTTCTCAAACAGTTTTATTTCCAGCTGTAATCATTGCCGCGGGGCCCAGTGCTGTGTAATTTTGTTCAATTTCTCCGGACTTGAATAACCGCGAAACAACTTTGATCTTCACTAGAACTTTGATTTGCCAAATAGCTGGCCTGGTAGGTATTTTTAGTCCTCATCAATGAAAATTTACATTTGCCTTCAGAGAAATGCATAAATTTTTACCGGGTAATGTTTGCCAGGCTAGTGGGCTATCTTTATGTGTTGTACAAAGAAAATTAAGGACATTATCATACATTTCGTACATTTTCGACAAGGATGCCGATGTCTGTTTTTATTATTTTTCTAATATGAAACTACAAATGCATAAAATGGTATCCTTCTTAGGAGATCATAATCAAAACAATTAAATCTCGAAAGTTTGTGTGCTGCACTGATATTTTGAGATATTTTGAAGCTGTTTTTCTACTCTCATGCATTATTAATGAGTCCATAATAGGCTGCCTATTCAATATAACACTGAACCATACCACAAGCTTTTACTTTTGTTGCATATTTTTAGTTATGGACTTTCTATTCTGAACTTGTTTGCCATCTTACAGTCTGCTAGTATTTATTTTGCATTGCAGCATGTTGCATTGATATGCATCTCAGTCCATAGGGGAGAAAAGATAACACGGATAAGATGGGATTATTTCTGACATTCTGGAACTTTTCTTGTGTGTCTTTATAAGTCTTCAGTTTGTCAGCAAAAAAGCCCTACCTACTACTCACTGATGCGCTTAAATTTAGTTGGTTCATGCAACTTATTTTCTAATATGACCTTCGTCATGAGTCGGTTTATTTTATTGGCGTCATGTTCATATAAGTCACACTGTGGTTTTTGCTTTTGCATTCACCTTAATGAATTAAAGAGTGACACTTTGAATCAAAAATGCAATAAGAATTGGGTTAACAGATGCCAAGGTTTAGGTACTATGCTTTCACTCCAAAAACATGTCAGCTTTCATAACAACAACAACTTCAAATCAGTAACTTCAGGGCACTGTTAATGCAGTGCGTAACTAGTGTTTAGTTGATAACACATCAGTTTTCATAATTTAATACAGTGCCTAACAATTTTTTTGTTTGAATAAATTAGTTTTCTTGGCTACTCAGAAAAGGGCAGCATGGGCCTACTTACTTGACAGGAATTGCAGGATGTACTGTGATTGTGTGGTATATGCCACTGCAAGCATTTGGTAGTTGAATTTTGTTATATGATTAATTTTTTGTGTCGTCGCAAAAATGTTGACACCCAATAGTACGCGTGAAGCCGGATAAGCGGTTTATTAATGTCTTAGGGTAATCTCTGTAGTGATGGGGGCACGTTCATTTTTGGGTATGTGACATTTTTTTAAAAAATACACCTAAAACACTCATTAAACATTCATCCATGAATGACGTCATTTTTGGTGCACGGTGTCGTCTTTTCCACCTGTAAATGGCTTCTTCTCAACCCCAAAATTGAAAAACGTTTAGTTTAAGAAGGGATACGCTCCTCTTACATCAATTATCTCATATGAGTGACATGTAACGTAACTGCTAGTAAGTACGACTTGCCTGATTGATAATCGCCCGTAGTAATGATTCAAGCTGCGAACGGAAAACACAGAATGTTACTTAGTCGTTCGTGCAAATCGTCTTTGTGTGTGTAGGAACCTGTCGGCGAACGTGAAGCCAGTTTTACAAGGTTCAGCGTTGCTAATTAATGGAGGATTAACAGACTGATGATCACGTTTTCGTCGCGAACGTCACTAATTTTCGTTAATTAAGCTGTTATGGCGTTGATGTTTCCTTAAATTATTAATATTATGAATTCAATCAATTAAGAAATTAATTAATAAAAATATTAATCCATTTATGCAGTTTTGAACGCTGCAAGGCATTACACTCATATCTTGGTTTACCGGACATGAGTGGGGAGATGTCGGTCCGAATTTTCCGATACTCAACTAATCAGTAGGTGCCGTATATTAGATTCACGGTAATGTAGAATTAATCGCATAATTGTCTCAGAAACGCTCCTATGCAAAAGTATATAAAAACCGTCAGCAATTGAGTCGAATAACTCCACATAATTGACTCTCCCATGGAGATATACACGTGGTTACACTGATGTAATGATGTAAACAAAGTGACGCCCCGCCAGCTAGCAGTCAACTCACGAAACAACGGACTGTGTCCGTATCGTACGCGGGATTTTTTAACAGTGCAGATTTCGTCCGATTCTTACAAATAGATCTGCAAAAGCGAGGTCTGGCAAACCGAGATATGAGTGTACGTAACTCAGAGGCGGCTAAAATGTTGGTTATTGTGGCTGGACAGGAATGTAGTACATTATCAAATTTCCATGTAACTACGAACCATTGTGATAAATTAAATCTTATTAACAATGCTTTCTCACCTTGAGGTTTTCCGATTTTTCTCAAAATCCCATGCAGTAAGGAAGTTCGGTTCACAGTGAAACCCCGTGTTCAGTTAGCTGCAGCTACTTTGCGAGTTTGTACTATATAATGATGTCTAAATTAAGTTATACTTGCCATATTTCTCATATATGAAGTACCATTAATAATGTGTGTCAATGTAACATCAGACTATTTGTCTTTTAGCAAAGTTCTACTAACCACTTCAAAATCTGAAAATATATGTATATAAAACAAATATATGTGTGCCTTATTTTTCTTTTTCAAGAATATAGCTATCAGTGTTGCATTAATAAAATATAAATCGTCAGTCTGTTAAAAGAGAGATTAAATTTTATAATTTTATGCTGAAATGTGTTAATTGTTGTTCGTTAAATAAGAAAGAAGTAATTGAGTAGTTAAATTTAAGACTGAATTCCGCGAGGATTTCTCGCGAAAATGGAAAATGCAGTATTTATATCATGCGGCTAAATTCCTCACGAGGAGGATACATAGGTTCTAACTGACAACAGAATTACTCATGAGGAACTGCACGAAGCATTTTGCTGTGCGCTCTCACTGTGTAGTGGACCTTAGTAAAATGGGCACACATTTGCTGGTCATTGGACATTTTCCCTTGTGCCAGTAATAATACTCTGGTCGTCCAACCCAAAATTAAAAATGTTTGACAGGTCTAGTACGCTGTTGTGCGCATGCGACCAGGCGCCCATGTCTGAGCCCAGGTAGAGAAAGCACTGTTTTTGTTGTCAGTTGTCACGTGCTTACGGTGAATGGAGCAAGCTTGAGCTGCGTCAGTTTAGGCTGTTAGTTAGCAAAATATATTTTTTGTTTAGGATTTATCAAGATTATGTATAAACTTTCTCATGTTTGTTTGTTTAAATTATAATTACAAAATTGACATTACATATGTTTGTTTCGTTTTACACAGTATTAATACAATCGCTAAAAATTTTCTGAAGCAGTTCCCCCAGTAATTTTAGCTACTAACTGCCACTTGCCCTGTTGTCATTTTGTCTAACTAACATTTTCTACATAAACAGGTTGTACGTTCTGTGATCTTTGTTATTTGCAGTTTGGTAACACCTGCTATTGCAACTCTGTCCTCCAAGCACTGTATTTCTGCAAGCCATTCCGGGAGAAGGTACTTCAGTATAAGGCACAACAAAAGCGTAACAAGGAGACACTGTTGAGCTGCTTGTCCGATCTCTTCTACAACATTGCCACTCAGAAGAAACGGGTTGGAACCATTGCACCCAAAAAATTCATCACTCGCTTGCGCAAAGAAAACGGTTTGTGATCATATTACAGTAAATTCCGCAAAACTCAAATTCAACCGAACTGGAAAAAAACTTTGAGTTAGGCGATGTTGACCATTTTCCAGCATAGCAAATCTTAACCCCGCCTCCAGAAGGCAGAAAGTCAACCCTTCTATACATAATCGACAAGATTTGAGGACAATTACTTAAAGAATAACAAATTATGTAGTGAAATACGATTTTTTTTCTGTTACAAAAGAACACGTACACAACACTGTTAAACAATACAACTGAGACTTTCCCGGAAAGATCAGTACCGGAGAAAATAATCGGGATCACGACTTCAGAATTTTCCCAGTAGACGATACTGTTTTTGAGTTGTATAAAACTTTATTTTTCTAGAGTATAAATTACGTTTTGGGTTTAGGCGAAGCAAATTACATGTATTTTGATTAAATGGACCATAATTTTTTATTTGGGTTAGGTGAAATTCTGAATTATATATTTTGAGTTAAGCGATGTTTTTTGTAGGAAAAATTTGGGAATCCATTTCACTGAAATTCTGTGAGTTGGGCGAAAATTTGAGTTACATGTTTTTTAGTTATGCAGAGTTTACTGCAGTAATAATAATAATACTAAACTGATAAATAACCGGTTTATAACTATTTGAGAACTTGAATTGTATTCCTGTTTTGCTTATTATTATGTTTATAATGAACTTACTGAATTTTACTCTAAAAATATTTCCTCCTTTTGCAGAAAACCCCGTAAGTGAGCAGTTTATGTTTATTAATTGCCTAAATGATATAGAGATGAGAAACTTGGTAATAAATTTTATGTACGACGTGAGTAAGAAAAGGGGAGTGAAACAGGATAACAAATATCTTTAACTTGAACTCCAGCCTACAAAATGTGTTCTTACTACATGTATTGTACAGTTGTTTCTATCTGTTAGTATTGTGCTTTTGTTATCGTTGTGCTTTTGTTAGTATTGTACTTTTGCTAGTATTGTGCCTTTGTTAGTATTGTGCTTCTGTTATCATTGTGCTTTTGTTAGTATTGTGCTTTTATTATCATGCTTTTGTTAGTATTGTGCTTTTGTTATCATTATGCTTTTGTTAGTATTGTGCTTTTGTTATCATTATGGTTTTGTTAGTATTGTGCTTTTGTTAGTATTGTTCTTTTGTTATCATTGTGCTTTTGTTAGTGTTGTGTTTTTTTGGTATTGTCGTTCCATCCCATGTACAGAGTCAATGTTTTTCTGTTCTCTTTATCTTGTATGTCCAATAAACTGTAACCGATGTGCACTTGCACATGTAATTACATATTTGTAAGTTTATTGATGTTACATTTAGCTTTGCAAGTCTATAAAGTTTTTTTGCATTCCTTTGTTGAAAAAAAACACCTACTTACCCGTTATCTCATAACCTGTTGGTGATTTTTAAAAAGTTTGTTGTTTTTTGCAGAGCTGTTTGATAACTATATGCAGCAAGATGCTCATGAATTTCTCAACTATCTGCTCAATACGATTGCCGATTTATTACAAGGTAATTCCATAAACTTCTATATGATTTCTGCATGAATTCTTTTCTTCGGCTTAAAATCACTATGAATTAGCGAGCAATGCACAAGTGATCTAAGTCCATTAGTTGTTTTCTAGAAAAAGTAATGACTAGCGCATTACGCTTATAACATTAACTATTTTTACCGATTTTTGCTGCTGACATTTCAGAATTTATACTTATTCAGAATAAGGACTACTAGGGCTGCTATAAATATGACAAAGAGAAGTGTATTATCTTAGAAGATTGTAAAAATCAATACGTATTTCGTACTTGGCTGAAAAAAGTCTGAATCAATAAGAAAGTGTTAGTTTGATTTGCGTCAGAGTGAATTACAGTCAACCTCGGATATATGGGACACTTCCGGACCGGAAAAAATCATCCCTTATAGCCGCAGTTGGGGCAGACTGATTTTCACGAGTTTTGATGCCCGATGCTGATTAAGTCAGTACTAGAAATATACTTGAGAGCAGTATATCATTCAGCAACTGAAGAACCTGATGGGGAATTGTAAATTGAGATGTATATTTCAAATACCTCTGGCTAGAAACTAGTACTGCAACTTCAACGTGGATTATCTCAGCTTAGAAATAACATAGAGTGATGAGCTTGGTATCAAAGTGATCCTCATGAAGTGGAGATTTAGGATATGTGAATAACTAGAAAAACTTATTTGCCGACTTATGGACATTTTGCTCTGCAACACACGTATACATAATAAAGTCATCAGATTTTAATAGATTTCATAGAAGTGCATTTGTTGCTGTTAGTAGTCACTTGTTGCCTGGTATGCCAGGTGGCTTGTTCGGAGTTATTTCTCATAGGAATCTACGTCAGAGCTACACGTATCCACAAATGTGACATGAGATCATTTTTCTGGCATTGCATTAAGAACGTGAGCGAAAACATTACTCATGTCATGTGAAAGCCCATCTACTGCCTTTCCTGAAATATATTGCGTGTAATTGGTCATTACGTGTGACAGCACATGTGTGAGCTCTACTTTCTTTGTGGTGAGCGGCAGCTGTTGATTAAATCTAAAAAACTGTAAAAGCTCTTGTTAAACCTGTTTTTGTGTCATTCCTGACTTACAGTGATTAACTGAAGACGTAGACATAGACATAGAACATTTACTTTCTCCAATTAGTTTAACATCAAAAGTTTTTTAGATATTAAGTAATTATAATTATGGAGCAGGGCAGGGAAGGACCATATGGTCATCTAGTTTCCTGCTCTTTCTTATAAATAGATTAGTATATTAAAAATTAACGGTGATGCTGCAGATAACAAAAACAAAAACAATAAGAAAAAATAATAATAAAAACAGTATAAATGATACAAATTATCCAAAAAGAACTGAAAACAAAAAATGATAAAGTTAGATACCTAAATTTAAACAAAACAAAACAATTATTCAGTAATTAGGATTATTACTTGTAGTAGTTTCAAATGGGGTCTTATTAACACTGGAATTTGACCAAGGTTAGTGAGTAAAGTTAGAAACTGAGAGTATGGAAAGAAAAAATAAGCATCAAAAAGTGTAATATAGAAAAATTTATGAGAAAAAGTAAGTTTGTGAAAGAGCAACAATTACTTAGGAGATGAGGAGAAAAAAAGAAAAGATGAAGGATTTGGAAAACTTGATCACAGCTCTTACATGTAGTATTTGCACTTCCCATAAGTAGTAAAATATTCCCAAAAGGTTAGGGGCTGTGGTGTTTTGTTTCCCTCGGAAGGCTCGTAGAGAAAACCAGAATATACGTCATCAAATTAAACTAGTTTATTATATGAGAATTCTACAACACAAAAGTATGAAGGAACGCGAAATATTTACAGTAGATGTGATAATCTGAAAACGTGAAAATGTGAAAGCGAGAAAGCGTATCTGAGAATGTGAGAATACGAGGATACAAGAGAATAAACTCCAGCGGCCAGCTCCGCCTTATATATCAGTGCAAAGGAACAATCTAGAAAGCACTATGCGCATCGCGTATAGAAAGTTCTGGAATCTTCTACAAGGTAAGAAGATTGTTCTACTATACTATAGAATATTCCAGATCTCCACAACAGGGGCATAGCCAGGTTCTGAAGTTAGGGGCTTAGCCAGGTTCTGAAGTTAGGGGCACAGCCAGGTTCTGAAGTTAGGGGCACAGCCAGGTTCTGAAGTTAGGGGAGCAAGCAGATTCCAACATTCAAGCACGTAGCAGATTCAAACGTATTGTCTAAGATATTACGGTTGCCAGAGTTGAATAATTTGAAAACACATTTTATTGATACTGGTTGGAACATAGCTATATCTAAATTATGGAAACTGTCGTATAGACCTGACACTTATTACTGGTACCATTCAGCCGAGTAATCACTTTGCAAAACGGTTTCTTAAATTCTATGTAGCATGTAAATAGTAGCAACTCTACAGTTAACTTTATAGCCAAACATACATTATATGACGTAAACTCATTAATGAGTTTCAACTTGTATAAAATTGTTATAGAAAATAATTTTACCCTAAAAGATATATGTAGTAATTTTTATGTATTACCTCATAAAATTTTAAAAATAAGCGAGTTAAGTTCCAGGAAGCTAGAGTTTTATTGAAAACAGGAATTTTAATTTTTTATTGAAGTTTCCGTGCTTGTTGTTGTTGTTGTTTTTGTTCTTGTTCTTGCAGTCGTAGTCATCATTGTCGTTGTCGTCGTCATCATTGTCTTTGTTGCTGTTGTTGTCGTTATCATTGTCGTTGTTGTTGTTGTCAGTAATTGATATTTATTTTTACTTTTACTGCTAGTCTACTAATTTCTTTTAATTGAACCACGTGTGTAACTTAACTGTACAGGTGTGTCCAAAAATAAATGATGTTAATAATAATAAGAAGAAACGCGCCGTGACACATACCAAACAATTTTTTACACATTGATTATACATTTTAATTTTGCGTTTAAAATCAAACCACGAGGTAGACACAGTTTTAAAGAGAGAAGAGAACATAATTATTTTGTATTTAAAAAGCACAATAAAAAGTTGTACAGTAAGTGCATAAAAAAATATAAAAAAGATTAAACTTTTATCGCACTAGTGAACTAAATATTTAAAAGATTATTGGAAAGGCGCCAATTTAGAAAAATGCGCTCGGGTAGGGCGGCATTTGCTCTTTTTTCCCCTATTAGCTACGCCAGTGCATATAATATGAAATGCCGCTGTACGCTGTACAATTTCCACTATGTTTTTCATTGCAAAGTAAAACTTTTGTTTCAGTGTACAGGAATTTTCCTTTTTTAGTTTAACATTGTTCACCAAAGTTTAACATGTTTTTAACCATAAATATAATTATTATGGTACTGCTAAGCTAATACCTTGTATGATTAGTACAAGCAGCTTAAAGCAAAACCTGATTCAATCTTAAACTGTAGGTCAAAACAATCGACTCTTTAAAATATTGAAAGGAAGCATACTATTTTTTCAAAAATGACTTACGTGAAAGAATTATTACCACACAAACACAATTTCATGTTCGCGCCACTAGTTCTTCGCCGTTACATGCATTTTGCCATTTGTTAGTTAGACGAGTAGTAGCACCTGCATTTCAGAAATGCACTGCATGCAAAACAGGTGCTGTACCTTTCAGTTCAGATGTGTTATTTTGTGACGAATTACACATGTTTCACAGCTCATGCTTGAGCACAGCGGTAAATTTTAAATTTGAATTTTTATTTCAAAACTTGCCTACTTTTAATACAACAGACTGAATACCTTACAGTAGCACTGTACTTCAATTTTCTCTTTCGCAAACATGTGCAAGATACTCGTGGAATATTTTTGCTGTTGAAAATTATGTTCATTTGTGATGTCATCACTAGTTGGGCTCGCCTGCCATTAATTAAGTTTTTAATCTGTTATTTAATTATCACAAATGCTTTTTGGGTATTACTTGTGTTAAAACGTATACTTTTTTCAGACTTGAAAATGGGATAGTATATAAATAATCATCCTGTCTTCCTTTAAGTACAGATAATATAGAGCTAATGAATATCTTGGTAAAAATTAGAAAGGTGCTGCTTGCATTTTGATGAACAGAGCTCAAAATGATGCAACTAACAACTATAATTATCTATGACTGTAATTTCTTTCTTGACTTTGGTTTGAGAAAACTTTCAATCACATTAACAGCTTCAAGTCCTTGCAGAATTTTCACCGGCAAACACGCGCTGAATCCGAACCCTTTAAAACTGTAAGGCCAAACCAATCCATTATATGGAGTTGGACATGCGAAGCCTTTTCTGTTGTTCTGACTTGATTACATTTTACTCGCCCTTCTAAATTTTACTTTTGACCTTGTATGTATAAAAATTACAGTGAACTTTATTTTACAATTGCCTCCGAAAGATTTTACTACTGTGACATTTACACGTAATGCAGTTACGTCGGCTGTTAGGTAAAGTCTTGATTTCACGTGCTTCCGGAATCGGTTTGTTTCGCTAGAAAGATTTGACCGAACTTCGTTATCGGGAGTGAAGTATCTATCTCGTGTGTTTAGTGATTGAAACTAAATGTAGCTGTAGCTTGTGATTAAACTTGGGAGAGTTAATGAACTTGTTCCGTAGAAACGACGATAGAATGAGAAAACATAGAACACTTGGGACAACAAATTCAAATGGATAATTATATGGTTTCTAGATACAGAAGTAATTCTTCAACCAGTAATTTTTATGGCATTCTTAATCATAAGACAATTTCATTGCTATTAATTTGTCAGAATAAACCTTTTCACGGTTTCGTTGTGCGCATGCGTAGTTGGTGTAGGTCAAAGGTTAAGTGTACCATGCATAGCAGCACACCTTAACTACCACCGTCACGTGACGTGTGTGTAAAGCAAAGCCGTCTATTGCGTATGTTCAGTAACTTCAGTTGTTTTACATGGTCTTTACTTAATTATGCATTGGTCTGGTCGTAGTGTGATTTACTAGCAGGAATTTGCTTGAGAACAAGAAAAAATGAACTAGGTAAGGTTTTGGCTAACTGTTAAAAGTGTTACTATTAGCATGGGCTGCGAAGTGTTGTCAAGTGTACACAAATACGTTGTCTGGTACTCTTAACCTTTGACCTTTAACAATCATCAACAATCGCTGGAACTGTGAAAAGGCTTGTGGAAATGAAAATAGCAGTACAAGCTAAGCAAATTTTAATTTTAATTTTAGCATATTAAATGTTTTTTATTATTTATTTATTTATTTACAGTTATACATATGTTAAAATAGTATAAAACAAAGAATCAGCAGGCGTAAACGCACTCTTACGCTGATCCTATAAAACACGAAATGACGCACAATAATCAAATCTATAAAAACGAGACCCTCAAATTGAATCTATTTAACTAAAAGATCCTTGTTTGTGGTGATTTGCATATAAAAGAAAAGACAATGTCTAATAATTAATAACTTTAATAAACTCTGATTTTATTATTATTTATGTTTTAATTTTAGAAAAGCAAAATGAAAAGAATCCAGTGAAGACAAAAGTGTCGCGGCAGAATAGTTTAGATTCCAACACTAGCAAGTCCGAGCCGACTTGGGTGCACGATATCTTCCAGGGAACTCTGACTAATGAAACTCGGTGTTTAAACTGTGAAACTGTAAGTGCTGCATAAGTACGGTTTTCTAGCAAAATTCATTTATATGTCACATCATTTTAGTGTGAATACTGATCACTAATGGTTTAAATTTGTTCATGAATTTGGTTGATTCCAGAGAACTGATATTAATGTCTGTTAAAGTTTTGTTCATGTTTTTAATACTTGTATACATTCGTGTATCCAAATTATAAAATTCCTCCTTTATCTATTTGAAAGGTTTTCGTATTTCTTATATAACGTTAATGTTAATTTAAAGGACAAGAAAAAGGGGTACATGAAGTGGGTTTCAGAAAAAGCGCCTTAAAAAATTACACTACTTTATAGCAATTGTGTGCATATATCGTACTCGCGTTGAAAGGAATTTTTGTTTGTTTTCATTTTAAATCTCCCGCAATACTGTTCCGACTGCGCCATTACATGAGGTCATTACACCCCATAAACCAGGGAAAAAAGGAAATGTTAAATTGTGACCTAAAAAACTTTCCTTGCAAATCCATGTTACTTAGCATTTCGCTTACCTGCTGGAAACACCTTTGTGACTAGACATAATAATTTAAAATGTTCATGCCAATTTGTAAAATGTCGCTGACTCACCCTCCAGGGTGCGCCATTCATTAGCCAAAAACGTATTTTTAATCTTATCGGAAGATACAGTATTTTAAAATTTTACTTAATTAGCAACAAGTATGCTGCGAATGCTTTGATTATTTTTTTAAACTTTACTTAATGTTATCAAAACTTGTTTCAAACGACCTACCATATAAATGGCTTTGCCTAACGGTCATCACGGGAGTTTAAATTTACAAGTTTTATACAGTGTTACTGCCTTTGCAAGCAATGTATACGAAACGGCAGTACGTAAGTGGTACAAAATTTCGAGACGAATTTTTTAAGCTTTATGTTTATGAAGGGCTTTCTTGTGCTTTAAATGTGTTTTGTAGCCCCACACTAGAACTAATTACTTGTTGTTTGGCTTGATTTATGAGTTAGCCATTGTAGCAATGAGCAGACTTGTGGTCAGTGGCGCGGACACTAGTGTGAACAGATCTTGCACAGAGATCATAGATCAGTGCCGGATTAAGGAGTGTTGGTGTCGTGAATTTCATTTTATCACGGCATTTCAGTTGATTTATTTTAAAACTGGATAACAAAAACGTCTAACTCCAAAATGAGGTTCCACATTTTTAATTACATAAGTTTTTATTGGAGTGAGAAATCACGAAAAGTTTTTAACTAAAGTCAAAATCACACCTTTCCGAACTGGTCCTAAAAAAGTTCCTACTCAAACGGGTATCAATCCACCAAACAACTTTTGTGAAAAAACTAGTACCAATTAGATTAATTATTATGTAAATGCATTAATATAACTACATAGTTGTGGACTTGTTCACAACAGTTGGTGCCCTAACCACAACCTCGGCTCTCTTCGTGGCTCAAAGCTTGTGTATTCTATGATACTAATTATGAGACATATAAACAAAGTATGCATATTCTATGATACTAATTATGAGACATAAACAAACTTCATTGCTCTGTATAAGATTTATATCACTTAAATTCTTTATTGATTTCGAAATGAATTTTTAATTAAATAAATCAACTCCAAAAAGAAGATGTGATCTCAACAGTAAAAAACCCAGAATGGTATTAAACAGGACATTAAAATGACCCCCACCACATGAGTCATTGATCGTGAAACTTCCTGCTCTAGGACCTTAGCTAGTGACTGTTGCAAATGTTGCAGTTGTCAAGTTGCCATGACAACAGGTGAAAACATGGTGACAAAGGTGAAGACCCTGCTATCTTGCTATGTAATGTTACGAGAAACAACCCAGCCGAAGTACCTCATTCTCCTGTAACTCTCTTCCTCGCATTTTAAACTATTAAAAAACTTTTATGGACTTTTACTTTACTTTATTAAAATTTTATCTGTTTTCTACTCATTTTTATCAGCTGGGTGCGTAAGCAGGCGCTTAGTCTGCTAATGCATTAATCCATCTTTGCCACACATTGCTCTAGTGATCCTGCATGCATTACTAATGTCTCATAAATAAAACAGAAATTCTTATTTTACCATTTTTTTGCGCGAGTAGAGAATCGAATCAAGTTTGTCCTTTAAAAACCATTTTTTCTATTTCAGATTAGCAGTAAAGATGAAGACTTCTTAGATTTATCCGTAGATGTCGACCAGAACACTTCAATAACACATTGTCTTAGAGGATTTAGTGATACGGAGACGCTGTGCAGCGAGCACAAGTATTACTGCGAGAACTGCTGCAGTAAACAAGAAGCTCAGAAGAGGTTGGTTTTTCACAAGTTAGGGATCTCTGAAATGGAGGCGTCGAGTAACACGGTTATGCTGCTGCAAGAAACCGAATAGATGGTGTTTGTTAATATTATGTTAAAACAGGAACACTGCTGTAGCCAATTAAATACTTTGAAAGTTTTTGTAACTTAGCAACGGTTAATCAGTGTGCGTATGCAGGCGCAAGTCAGCTCTCAAAGAATTAGTTAGTACACTAGGTCTAATAGAAATGAAATACACTCATATCTCGGTTTGCTGGACAAAAGCGGGGAGACGTCGGTCCGAATATGCCGATTGTCCGTATTTTTCTATACTAAGCTAATACAGTAGGTGCCGTGTATTAGACTCGCGGTAATGTAGAATCAATCGTCTAATTGTCTCAAATCGTCTAGTACGGGCTGCTCTGACATACCGATTTTTTAAAATTTTGGTCGAGCAGCCTGTAGCTTCTAGCGGCGCCTGGTGGGACTTTCGAAAGGAGATATATAGCTCTTTAGAAAGAGGAGGCACAGGGCTACACGGATGTCTAGACCATGAGGAGCTGTGATGAGTTGATTGGAGATTCCATTTCGGGCATTTTTTGCTTGGAAGACTGCTGACGCAAAGCCATTGTTCTGACATCATCCATTATACTCTGCTTATAACTTTAATTCAGTAAAAGCTGCTACTGGATTTGCGTTGTAAATCAGGACTATGTAGGATGTTAAAATTTTTTGCGTTGCCTTTGCTAGGTAATTATGATTTCTTGATGTAGTTACTTAGATCATCACAGGATTGATAACATTGTTGTGCTAATTGTTCTGTTCTTTCAGAATGAGGGTAAAGAAGTTGCCGCTAATTTTAGCACTTCACTTGAAGAGGTTTAAATACATGGAGCAGTTAAACCGGTACACAAAGTTGTCATATAGAGTAGTCTTTCCTTTAGAACTTCGGTTATTTAATACGGTGAGTTTACTTATTAGATTATTACCATGTTTGACCGAACTTTTTATATTATTAAAATATATTTTTATAACATTATATTTTCATACTATATTTATGCAGACTCCTTTTTTTGAAGTAGTGTAGAAATTTTGATTCAAATGTTTATTGTTTACTGAGTTCAAATGTTATTATGGTCTGTTGTAACGGTTCTCCATGATCGCTTTGTAGTACATTGCATTGGTAAAAATACGCTGAACTGCAGGTTTAGAGTTCAAGTCTGTTTATTTTAGGATAAATCGCTTTTCTGTTTTGACTGTTCCAACCACAACACTTTAATAAGAGATATGAACGATAATAGATAACCTTTTCCAATTAACCAAACTATGAAACAATTTAAAGCCTGCTTCACCAGAAACAGAGTGCATGAAAGACAGTGTGTTTACTGAGTGACTGCCTGAAAGTTACTCCCTCTGTGTCAGCTTCTTCATTACCTTTTTTAACTTTTAACAGCAAAACGCTTCACTGAATCAGGAAGGTTTTTTGACTACATTCATGCGGTAACGCTTGGTACAAGCAATTACTAGCGGCAATAATATGTACACAGCAAGAAGCAAGAAATACTTCTGAAACAAACAGTGAATTAAATAGCGCTATAACGTAAATAGGGCTGCTTGAACTTGAAGTGACTTGTGGATAATTGTGTGCAGGAACAGCTAGGAGTCTTTGGAAGCCCTTCTACATCTGTTGCACACCTCATGTGAGATGACCTTCTCAAACAGACACACTTCCTGAATTTTAGAAACTTTAGATGCCTTTTTAGCGAATAAATTAAAAATTTCGGGTTCTTTGGGCACATTTCTATATTACCATTTGCTATTATTTTGTAAACATATTCTTTGAACTGCAAAATTCGGCTGGATGTAGAGACTAGTAAGTAGTTTTGTGCACGTTCAGTGATTTCGGAGGCCTAATCTGGTAATATATTACAGCTGTTAACTGTATTTGATGCCGATAGGTGTCAGCACAAGTGGAGCTTGTTCGCCATGATTTTGCTCTTAACAAAGCGTCTTTCTATGTTGTCATTTTAACTTCTTGTATGCTGTGTTATCAGTTTTCACAGCAACTTGCCTACTGAAAAGTAACCTTTCTAATTATTTTTTATCAATTTTGGTTATTTCTTTAGTTACAATGCTTGTAGCTTGTAAAATTTGTTTGTTACCATCAGTATGGCTACATTGACGGTGCAAGTAGCACAGGAACAAAATGTTTAACATTTATAGAAAAAGCACTGAAATCATGGCTTAAATTAAATCAAAATTTAAATTAAAACCATCTTTTTTAGTCCTTTTTATGCTCCTTCAACTGCTGCAATTTCCGTGTTAACGTGAAGCTGACATGCTTGTAGCCCTTTGCACAGTTCCAGCGATTGATGATGATCATAAAAAGGTCAAAGGTTAAATGTACCAGACAACACATTTGTGTGCACTTGACCACACCTATCAGTCCAAGCTACTGTAATAGTAACAGCTAGCTAGAACCTTACCTAGTTCATTTTTTCTTGTTCCCAAGCAAGATCCTGCTAGTAAATCACTCTACAGACAGGCTAATGTATAATTAAGTAAAGTCCACGTAAAACAACTCGCGTTACTGAACTGTTGCAGCTAATGGCTTTGCTTTACCAACATGTCACGTGAAGGTTGCAGTTAAGATGCGTTGTTGTAGTACACTTAACCTTTGCGATACAGCAACTGCATGTGCGCACACAGCTGATGCTACTGAACTATTGCAGCAAATGGCTTTGCTTTACCAACATGTCACGTGAAGGTTGTAGTTAAGATGCTTTGTTGTAGTACACTTAACCTTTGAGAGACAGCAACTGCGCGTGCGCACAATGAAACTGTGGAAAGGATTATTGTACACTGCTTTCGTCAACCCAACTTTTCGAATATGCATCTGGTTTCACTTACACTTGAAATATGATGAGCTGCATATTATTCGTTTATTTATCATCTATGTGTTCACTTGTTAAGCTTATTTCATTGTAGTCTCACGATGCCTACAATCCAGACAGGATGTATGATTTAGTAGCCGTGGTCATACACTGTGGAAGTGGTCCTAATCGTGGTCACTACATAAGTATAGTCAAAAGCCATGGGCTGTGGTTACTCTTTGACGATGACATTGTAGACGTGAGTATTATAGTGACAAATGTTGACATTGAAGTCTTTGTAATGTACAAACACCTTTCTTTTGGCTTCTTCAAACTAGTGATACCCAATGTCAGTATTTTTTTAGAGTTTTCATCAGGGATGTTACTGAGACGAAATTTTTGTTTTGGTTTCAGCAAAATTTAGTGAATTTGTAGCCGAAATTTTCGAGAAGTTTCCGTAGCGTTTTTCTGAAATTTTAGTCCAGTTTATCTTTTCTTTTCTCCTAGATGTCAAAAACCGCTGAAAAATTAAAAGCAAAGAATAAGTTAAAAGCTAATTCAAATTAAAGAAAAAATTTTGCTTACATAACAGTTTGTGAAATGCTTTTACCGGCAATGCGGCATATGTTCAGTGCCGACGACTGTGAAGTTTTAGGGTCTCCAGGCCCAATCAGTCAAATTAAGATTGAATTTACTCCAGCAACATCACGTTTAATTTTATAATTTATGAAATATAGGCAACGAAATATCTACGAAATACTTTTTGTTTATTTTTATTGAAGCATTATGATCTTTAAACATTAATCATTAAAGACACTTAAATCCAAACACATCATTACACATTTTCTAAGGCAAACTGCTCCATCAAACTTGAGATATACAATAATACTTCCTTGTTTTTTGTACTAGAATTTTTTGTCAGTAATTTTGTACCACAGCAAATAAAAGCAAATAAAACCCAAAACAACATATTTTACTTATTTTAGAATTTTCCTTTTTTTCAGTTTTAATATTAGTTGGTTTTGCAAAAATGTTTCAGTTCATTTTCATCTCGGTCACTGACTGTTGTTGTAATCTGTGACCTCATTGATTCTTTTCTAAAAAATGTTTACTTAAACTTTAACTTTGTGTATTTTTACAGAAAATTGATGCCACAGCAATAGAAGATTTTTATGGCCTGACGTCGGACATACAAAAGAATTCTGAGTCCGGTTACATTTTGTTTTATCAGTCTCGAGACTGTACATAGCATTTAGCATCTATAGTAATAGTTGTTATTTTTCTGCCTGTTATAATTGTTCAAATGTTGTTGAGATATTGCTATGCTTAAAGGAAAGAACAAGTCACTTAGCATGTTAAGTTCATTTTACAGTTATCACTTAAACTTAGAAAAATATAACAGAGATATTTGCACAGAACCACCTAAAAAGCATAAATTTAATTTATACTACCTCTGAATAGAAATTTTCAGGCGTGGTGGTTGCCGCCATTAACTTGAAAATTATGACATAACTTGGAGACTTCGTGGCTTTTCGTAAGCGTGTCGTGGCTTTCCATTAAATGACACCAGTTTCACATTTGAATTTTCGCTGGACCAAACATTAGACCAGACTCTTATTTTTGCCAAGCCCAGTATGTTTTTATTTCTGGTATTGCTCTTCCTCTCTGACTTCTGCTGCCACTTAACTCTGTGCTGCCCTGTCACCTTCAATGTCCCGCGGCTCGGTATTTTTCGTGTCTGACGGTGTGTTGATAAGATGTTTTTGGGTGAAATTAATGTGAGTTAACAGCTGCCGTTCTTGCTGTTTCCGTCCTTTCTTCAGTGCTTCTTTGAGAGGTAATCTGGTGGTCATATAACATGTCGTATCCATCTCAGCCTCCTCTTTATGAACTTCACTATCCATTCCCCTGTCTTGACATTATTTATGCAGAACTAGGGGTGAGTATCGAACGAACACTCAAATTCGATTCAAACGAGTTTTTTTATTTCGCACTCGATTCGAATCCAAAACTATAGATTCGGATAATTCAGCACTTCAATCACATATGTTCCTGATCATTAAAACGATTGAAACATCAAGCAGTTAGCATAATTTCGCTGTGATTTCTGCGCACAACTTTAAACAAATTACTAGTCGTTTTATTGCAGAACAAAATCTAGTGATATGCATGATCTTTGTAAGACTAATTTTTACTGGTGGTTCGAAAACTTGTTGGAAAATCGTTCAATCTCAATTCGAATTCGGTTCGAAACACTGAAGTTCAGTACGATTCGAATTCGAAAGTCACAAAGTCGGTTCGACTCGAATTCGCTTTCTAGTAGAGAATGCAGAACTTGATTGGATATTATTTCTGTAATTTCTTCTTTGAAATACATGTATTTTTGATGAGCTTTGATTGTCCATCATTCTGAGCTGTAAAGAAACACAGTTTCCATTACTATTAGTGCATCAAAGAGTCTTAATTGTGTTTCTAAACTGACCCTCTTGCTTATTTTGGTAATTTGTAATGTCTTGCTAATACGAGGCTTTTTCTTGTTGATATACAGAAAGCTACGTAAAACTCGAATTCTTGCATATCTCAAACAAATGTCAGATTTTCCCTTTAAGAAACATTGTTTAACTTGAATTGTCGCGTTACTCGAACAAAATTCCTGGTACAGTTCTTAAGAATCTGACTGAGGTTACCTTGCCTATCTCGAACAACCTCCCAAGCAAGGAGTCCTATGCGAATGTGTGCACGGCATTATGATTTTAACTGCTAGTTTCAGCAAAAATTCTAAGATTGCTTGTATTGCCTTAGCAAAATGCTGAACACAACATGGTTTAACGAACGTGGTTTAATGTAGGTCACAATATTATTATTGCCGAATTCTAATGACCATGCTAATCAGACTACAATAGAGGTGGACCAGTCATTTTTATTTTTGATCATTGTTTGATCAAACTATTTGATGAAAAACTGTTGTTTAATACACGTATTTGATTAAAGGCTCAGTTTGTCTTTTTCACAGGCTGTAGTGCTACTAGTTTGTAGTTGATGAGTGACTCAACCTTGTTTTCTTACAAGCATCGTCTAACTTGTACCCTCGCACAACTCAAACAAATTTTCCGGTCTCAAAGCGTTCCGAGTTACTACGTAGTTTATTGTATATTCATGAAACATACCCCACTGAGTCCCAGTAAAATGAAATAACTTGTCTCATGTCACATTTTGCTTTACTGTAGGTCTTTTTTATGCAGTAAATAGAACAAGTATGTTCTGTCTGATGGTAATTGTACAGAATGGGCATTAGGGGTGAGCATCAGACTTTCAAAATCAATTTGAACCTAAAATTATAGATTCGAATAATTCAGCACTTGTTTGAATGTTTAAAACGTCATGCAATTGGTGCAATTTAGCTACAGTTTCTATACAAAATTTTTAATACACTAATAGTGGTTTTACTGCAGTACAAAATCAAGTGATATGCATGATCTCTATAAGACCAATTTTTACTAGTGGTTCGAAAATCTTTCAAACTCTATTCGAATTCGAAATACTGAAATTTGGTTTGATTCGAATTCGAAAGTCGCAAATTCGATTAGACAAATTATGTTGTTTAGGATTTGTTGGTGTGTAACATTGCTACCCTGTTGCTGACATTTTTTGGAGAGCTATGTAGAACAGACATAAACTGATTTTTCCAGTTTCTCGTACGTGTCATTACTAGTTGGTCGCTCGTTAATCTTACGTAATACCAGTACTACGGCTTAAAAATCATAGAAATTGTGACTTTCTTGGTTTCTATACTTTGTAGCTTTAATGTACTCTAATTGCACAGCAGCTGAAAAGTTACAAAACTTTTTGCCTGGAAATTTAATAAAGCGCTGGCTGATGATTTAATTCTAGAATTTCGCTAACTTCTATTAGCATACATCGTAAAACCTACAGTGTTTTTATTACTTAATGCATCCTATTTTATAAAATAGGCATCAAAAAGTTATTCAATTTTAAGTGGAAATTTCGGATCAAACCTAGAGTCAATTTGCTAGATCATAAATAATTATTAATTTTTATGCATAGTTAATTGTAAGTAGTATTGAATCAGTGCATTTGTTTGATGATTCCATTGTACAGATGTTTGGATGTGAAAGGAGTCTTTGATTGAAATACCTGTATAATTATATTAAAATTGATAGGTTTTCATTATGTAATGTTTTATTGATTAATGTGATAAATCAGTAATAGTTACCTATTGTTATTTACTATTATTAGTAACAATGATTATTATTTAATTACCAATAATTAATCACATTTATTTTGTTTATTATCGTTTTGCAAATAGATGTCGTTTGTTGCCCGTACAATTGATTTTGCTTATTTAACTTTTTCAAAATGTAAAAAATAAACTATTCCAATGAAAGCAACATGTTCAATATTTTTCATTATAATGTGTTCTTCAATTAAGTGAAGTGTATTAAAAAAAGATAACATGGTAAACGTCAATACAACACAGAGTACGGGTAGGTGCACGGGCTTCTGCTGAGTGGGTTTAGGTAAGGAACAGCACTGAACAATTTATTACATCAAAATTGAAAGTATTGCTACAAAACAAAAGGCATTGCTGAACATAGTGTGAAATCTTATTACATTACGTCTAATGTCTTTCAGCGCCTTCAGTAGTAGTAGTAGTAGTTGCTGTTGTTGTAATAGTAGTAGTAAAAGTAGTAGTAGTGGTAGTAATAGCATTAGTAGTGGCAGTACTAGTAGTGGTGGTAGTAGTAGTAATAGTAGTAGTAGTGGCAGTCGTAGTAGTAGTAGTAAAAAATTATTTATTGTCGAATATTTCAAAGATAACATTAGCCAAAGGGCATTTTCGAACAAATAAAAAACTCTACAATGCACATAAAGGTAAGAGCAGTTGAGAGGTACAATCAGAGCAGGGACTCGAAGATTTTCCAATGCCTCACAAATGTGTTTTTTAATATCGATCAATAACATGTTTTGAGTCATCTTACCCTCCGCTCTATTCTGATAACGCTGCGGTTCCGATGGAATTTATGCGTACTAGGTGTAAATGTTTTTAAGAAAAGGTTGGACAAGCATTGGCCTGGGAAAGAGATTAGTCTACAGTCATAAAGCTGCATTTCCTCTGAGGTTATAAATACGTATATATTTAAATACACAGGATTTAACTAGAAAATTACTCTATCAGATACTGGCTGCTTTGCGGAAGACTCCCGCTCCCGTAAACAGGGAATCTCTGGCTTTGGTAATACATAGGTGTAATTTTCAACATTTCTCATTTTGCACTTCCCAGCAACCCGCAAAGCGCAAGCATGATAGTGTCATGATGGCAGTGTCTTTTAGTTGGAGTTTATTAATAGCGTTTATTTTAGCAGTAACCTGCGCAAATACCGTTTCAGATCACGTGTTAACCGGCCATTCAACAACTTGGATCCATAAGCTCCTTTTTGGTAACGGCATTTTATGTAATACTTTTTTGCCTGACGCTAGATGCTTCATTGAATTAATGCCGTTGTCATTGAAAAGTTTAGTGACGGTAGCCTGTATGTGTTTTTCACACCACTCTCGTAAATGTCGCGCTTTTAAATTTGTTGAGGTTGTCTAAAGCCACCACTTTGGTCGGAAGGCAATTCCATGATTTAACCACAGAAGGACAAAGACTGAACTTCACAAAAGCATAGGTCCATATTGCAGTATTCAAATTCTTGTATAAATTTGCCAAATCAGTTGTACTATTGGGTACGTCTTTCTTCTAAAGAAGACAGATGCTAAATACAGATCTGTCATGTACCAGATAAAGATAGCATCACCAATAATATTGTTTGCTGTTTGTTTCCCATCACCAAAAGATTAGAAATTAAAGAAAATGAACACCATGGTGCGCAGGTCATAAACTGTTTAGTAATTAGATGAATTTGAATTCTTAGTCTGCAAGAGACTAACTGCTAAGACTAATTGGAAAAGTTTTGAGTCTGGTTTTTATGTTCCTTATCTCAGTGTGTTCTGCTTGTTTGACTTTGGTTATCAAGTTACTTGTAAAGTGCTAGATTAAAACTGAGCTGAGTCCCAAACTTGCTAGTAAAATTGAATGTTTCAGAGTTGACTTTTCCTTTTACAGAAATTCGGGATTTCTACCTTCTGATCAATAGTGAAAACTGTTCATTTTCTTTTTGGATATAGTTAGCCCAAATAACAACAAACATCTGCACTTTATAGCTGCCTTTATCAGAACATTCACCATCAGATTATTTCATTATGTGTCTCACTGAGCTAGCTGCGGTGGTGAACTGCACTGCTGTCTGATGGCCTACTGGAATATCAAGTTATAAGTTTGTATTGCATAGTAGTTAACGATTTGTAGGCAAATAAAAAATTTTATTTTGATAAAAGTAAAAAATGTATCAAGTCACACATAAAATGGTGAAATTGTTTGGCGACCGGTTTAGATATGTATATTCTATGCAGTCAACCTCGGGTACTCGCTTATAAGGGACCACCAACACCGGTCCCGATTTTTCGTAATGTTTTTCCTATGTAAAAAATCTTCGTATATAAGGTACTCGGATATAAGGGACTTTCGGTTATAAGGGACGATATCTTCAGGCCCCGCGTAATAGAAACCCAGGTAAATTACCTCGCATATAAGGGACTCTATGATCAAACTTAAATTGATTGATTTTTAACCTTAATTTTTCGCAAACTCGGCCTTCGACCAGCTCGGTTTCCGCAGTCACATGCATCTCGCATCACTGAAGAAGCTTTCTACATACCGTTTGCACTGAATGTGTAGCAATAATCCATAGAAATATGGGTAAAAGCACAGAAAAGTACAGGTCTGGATACACCCTCGGTCTGACTCAACTTCGGCTATAAGCCACATCTGATATAAGGGGGGACGGTTTTTTCCGGCCCCGAGGTGTCCCTTATATCCGAAATTAACTGTATTTATGAATAGAAAACTGAAATGGACATCTGCTTGCCTAAAAGGTATTATCATTGGTAATTAATCTTTTGAATAATGATTATAAATTCTAAGTTTTACGATGCGATATGGACGGCAAGATTTATTGCAACACTTCAGTGTAGCTTATATATGTTGTACTTATATATGTAGTTGTGCTAGAGAACTGAAGGTGGCATGTTTATTTCCAGGTTGTCTTTCTGCTTTTTTGCTGCTTTTAACCGTGTTGGTTCTAGACTTCAACTCAAAATGGCCTGTGTCTGTCTACCATACCTATTGGAGCATGATACAGCAGTATGTTTTATCGACTACGTGTGTCTTAATGGCAAAAATTTACTATGGAAGGTTAGAACATGATAGCAAGAACATTAGATGTGCTCAGGTAAATATTTGGGTGCATTTCAGTGTCTTAATATTCATATGCCAGCCCAAAACCATATGTGTGCTTGTGCAGCAAAATCGTGCATAAGTCGACAATTAAGATTTTCTAGTTATTCACATATCCTGAATCTCCATTTCATGAGAATCATTTCTATGCCAAGTTCATCGCTCTATGTTATTTCTAAGCTGAGACAATCCACATTGAAGTTGAGGTGCAGGCTGTGCACTGAAAAACAATCTTGAGAAAATCGGTGTTAAAGTTAGCCATTGTTTTTGTAACATATCCCGTATCTCCTTTTCATGAGGATCATTTTGATACCAAGCTCATCACTCTATGTTATTTCTAAACTGAGACAATCCAAGTTGAAGTTGCTGTGCAGGCTACACACTGAAAATCATAGTCTTGAGAAAATCACTGTTAAAGTCAGCCATTATTTTTTTCACATATACTGAATCTACATTTCATGAGGATCATTTTGATACCAAGCTCATCTATGTTATTTCTAAGCTGAGATAATCCACGTTGAAGTTGAGGTGCAGTCTATGCACACTGAAAAACATAACCTTGAGAAAATCACTGTTAAAGTTAGCCATTGTTTTTTGTCGCATTTCTGCAAAACACTTAGCAACCGCACAAATATTGGTTGATATGGATTTTACAAGAGCAAATTGAAGTAACGTTTAAATCCAGTAGATGGCTCTTCCTGACGAAGATCTGGTCTCGTCAATAGAAAAAAGCCCAAAATTACTGCTTCCACGAGCTATAATCGGAGCTTGAAAATACAAGTTTTTTGCAATTGCAGTACTAGTTTCTAAGCCGAAAAATGGGCACGTGGTTATAAAATTAAATTTTTAGTATTTTTCTTTTGCTAGAATTTAAAAGTCCAAATATATTTAGCATTTGTTTATATAAAAAACAAAAAAATTATCTTTAGACTATATTTTTGGGTCATTCTACTTTGAGGCATCATGACATAATTTTAACTATGCCGACGTATGGACGGTTTTACTATGCAAGCACACGTATTGTAATACAGTTGAACCTTCTTTTAGGACACAAGCTGTATTTACATGCTATTCGTTGCTTTTTAAATTTCCGTAGTAAGATAAATGATAATATTTGCACTAGTTTATTTTATGTAATTGACAAATTTTAATAACTTTCGTATATCTCTTCATTTACATCGGTAACTTTATATGAAAAAATACTAAAATGTATGAATCATGATTGATAAAATTAAGCTAAGTTTACAAAAAAGCAGCTAATACTTTTATAAATGGATATATTTTTAATGTAGATTATCATTAATATATTACCTTGACTGTTCTCTACTGGTTTATTGTCATTTCAGACTTATTTACTACAAAATTTTGCTCTCTTTTATTCGCCTTTTAGTGTCCAACAATTTGTCTTAATTAAAGTTTTTATTCATTTTATTGTGAGTTTATTAATAGATGTATTTTAAATTGTAATATTGTAAATCAGCTTATTTAAATGTTGCTTTAATTTATACTGTTGTAAAGTAGCCATGAAGAATGGAAGGTTTTGTGAGAGTAAAAGACTTACTCACTCACTCACTCACTTAGTTACTTACTTACTTACTTACTTACTTACTTACTTACTTACTTACTTACTTACTGACTTACTGACTTACTGACTTACTTACTTACTGACTTACTGACTTACTTACTTACTTACTTACTTAGTTACTTACTTACTTATTTACTTACTTAATTACTTACGTACTTACTTACGTACTTACTTACTTGCTTGCTTGCTTGCTTGCTTGCTTACTTACTTACTTACTTACTTACTTACTCACTTAATTACTTACTTACTTATGTACTTACTTACATTCTTACGTACTTACTTACTTACATACTTACTCACTCACTCACTCACTCACTCACTTACATTCGCTATTGATGTTACGAGTTATAACAACAAGTTTACATAGTAAAATAAATTTTTCAAATAATTAACCTTTTTGCTGTGAATTCGCACTTGTAACTTTTAATTTCAGTTTGTGAGTATTTGAATTTATTGAATTTATTTTTTTCTAGGATGAGTATTTGCTTCAGCAGATTAGAAACAATGAGAAAACAGAATATGGGAAAAAGTACAACTTTGCCTCCATAAAGAACCGCAAAGATTTTGTTCGCTTGCACCCGCTCACTGAATACAGTGACTACGAGGTTACATATTTACTATAACTACCTATGGGTACCAGAGTTGTTACTGAAACTGAAATTACAAACCGAAACCGAAATTTATGAAACACGGGAAACTGATACCGAAACGAAATCATTTTTGCAAAACCAACTACTATCCAAACTGAAAAAATTCTGAAATGAAATAAAATTTTCGTAAAATATCTGAAATAAAAAATAGAATGCTTTACCTTGTTTGCCTGTGTTTGCTAATACCAAGCTGATACCAGCTTAATGAAGTAGCTAGGCAAGAAATCCTAACCTAAAAAGTAGAACAGTGTTTATGGTTAAAGATCACGAACCTTCAAAAAATTAATAAATTTTATGTTATAAATATTTTGTTACCTATATTTCATAAATTATAGAATTAAACTTGGTTCTATTCAAATTATGCTTTGGTATTTTGGTTGATTGTGCCTGGAAACCTTTAAGCTTCACAGTAGTCAGCACTGAAGATATGCCGCATTGCCATAACAGGCAATTTTACAAATTGGTTACGCTTTATTTGAACTATTTTAGCCGAAAAAAGTTTTTCAGTGATTTTTAATGTCTAGGAGAAAAAAGATAATGTGGATAAATACTTTTAATAATCTCTAAAAAAATCCCACCGAGGCTATAAAATTAACGATTTTTGCCGAAAACAAAAGTGCACCTATTGACAAACGAAACTGAAATTTTCGTTTTGGTAACATCCCTGGTGGGTACTAGATGAGTTGGAATTACTGCTCTTCTTCAACCTTAATCTGATATTAGCAAGGACAAGTCTTGCGTAAAAATATTTCTATTGCAGATTAAAAACTGTATTTGCAAATTTACAGGCACAGAACGAAAAAACATTTTGAATACATATATATCCAGAATGATCACATGATCAGAGTGAAAACGGAATGATCAAATAATCAATACATTAATCATATATTTCATTAATGCATTGGTCATTCTGTTTTCATTCTGGTCATGTGATCATTTTGGATATATATGTATATGTATTCAAAATACTTTTTGTTCTGTACCCGTGATTTTGTAAATGGCTGGACATCACACTAGGATTTTAGTTTTACTATGAGAATTTAGTTTTTGTTTTATGTTCAGGGAAGAGCTCGTACTAGTGATGTACTACATATAAACCAGGTTGTTGATCTTGCATTTTTGTATTATTATACCTTAGTCTTGCAGGTAAATACTACCCTTGCTACTACACCTGTGTGTGTCTACGTGGTGTTAAAACACATGTACATACTGCCTTAGACTGAATTATAAGAAGTCACTTTCTAACACAAAATAACTTCTTATTCACGAAAATATTTAATATGTGACATTTTTACTATTTTTCGCCGTGTGCAGATTTCTTCTGCTGCGATTCCGTTGTCTAATTCTTACAAAAAAAACTTGAAGTTGAAATTCAATTCGAATATGTAGCGTGTCTACACCCCTGTGTCACATTTTCTACGTCTTCATACTTTACTGCTTATGTGTGTATCTAATTATTGTCTTACCCTGTAAAATGTGTATTTGAGGTGATAAAATAAAATGTCTGTATCTACGCTGGTAGGCCTACTGTTTCTCACTGTATCTATGCTGGTAGGCCTACTGTTACTCACTGTATCTATGCTGGTAGGCCTACTGTTTCTCACTGTATCTACGCTGGTAGGCCTACTGTTTCTCACTGTATCTACACTGGTAGGCCTACTGTTTCTCACTGTATCTACACTGGTAGGCCTACTGTTTCTCATTTTTTACCACTTGGTTTTGTTGCAGCCGTACATTGAAAGGATGGCTAAAGGCGAAGTGAACGTACTTTTGCCAGACAGACCGAGAATGTTGGGCGTAACCTCTGGCACTAGCACGGGAAAGTCGAAGATCATCCCACTCAGTACGCTGTATGTCAGTCAAATGTTTTACAAGGTAATGGGCAGTGTCTGTGAAGCGTTTAGAGAAGTATTTTTTAAGTGTCTGCTGGGAGTCTTGTTTGTTAAACAAATTGTGATTTGTGTTCATGTGAAATAACATGTCTGAGTTCAGGTGTGCTGTGATGTTTGGCTTCACTGAGGATGCAGTAGGGCGTGGTTATTAAATAAGTGATTCATTCAATTTTGAACCCAAGAAAGTTTTACGCTATGTGTAGTGGTTTTTTTGCGTATTTTACGTATTCTGTATTGTTTTCTGTATTTGTTTTTTTTACCGTAAGATGTCTTACTTCATTGAGGATACAGGGCTTGGTTATTAAACAAGAGATTCATTCGATTTTGGGCTCACAAAAGTTACTGTTTTGTCCTTTTGCTTTGCATATTGGTTTTTCTTACTGTAAAATAATAGATGGTTTACTAATAATTCAAACTCTAGTACTAATACCTCTGTGAAGAGATTTTTGTTTGTCATTTTATTTAAACATGTCTATTCCAAGTTGCTCTAACTCTGCTTTCTACAAAAAATGCAAAATTGCCAAGGCTTCAGTCATTTGTAATCTAGAGCAATATTATCTTTAGTGTAGCTTCTACTAAATTATCACTCTAGTGTGGGCAACACAGTGGGGTAGTGATTATGGTATCAGCCTTTTAAACCGAAGGTCTCTGGTACAAACCCAGCTTGTGTTTGCCATCTTTCAAATTTGGTATCAATTACTCAATCCCCCATAATTGTGAGTTTGTGTCATCTTTGCAAAGTATTTTGATCGTAATGCTAAATAGGAAAATTAAGAAAATTCACTCAGTTTTTGTTCTACGTTTTATCTTATCTTTAGTTAGTTAGTTAACTAATTAATTTTAATTAACTAATTAAGTACTTAGTTCCATTCCAATTTTTTGCATTATATCTCATGTTAGAAGCTGTAAGAATACTTAAATCTGTATGAGCTGTTGACATATTGTTATTGCTAGGTAATTTTGCCAGTTTTCAACATAATCAGGCAACATTTTCCGCAAAGCTTTGGCCTACAAAAGCAGCTTCGTTTTAGTTATACTCCGCGTTGGAGATTCTCTGAAGCCAACATTCCCATTGGACCGGCGTCAGCACCAAACAGCAAGAATGTAGGTATGATTGTACGTTTCTTATTCAATAGTTGTTCTGAGTTTATTCACTGTTTTTCAGTTGTTGAAACTCCAGTGTAAGACTACACTTGTATTTGTTTTAAGTCCTGTCAACAATTTTTTTATAGTGCATTGTTATTCCCAAATGATAATTGGTATATTTGGAATTAACAAGAGAAAATTGTTCTAGGCTTGGATCTTAGTCTACTCAAGGTTTTAAAACAGTGTTTCTTCTGTGAAGCAGCAAGTATAATAATAATAATAATAATAATAACTAGCAAAGGCTCCGCAAAAATACACCTATAATCAATAATACGTGAACACCCTACATAGTGTTCATGTGTTTATCTAACGCAAAGCCAGCAGCAGCTTTTACTGAATTACAGTTATAAGGTTATAGACAGAGTGTAATGGATGACGTCGCAACAATGGCTTTGCGTCAGCAGTTTTCCAAACGAAAATTGCCAAAAAGTGCACATCTAATTAACTCGTCGGCACTCCTCTTGGTGGACATGTCCTAAAATGCAACCCACATCATCGTGTAGCCCTGTTCTTCTTTCTAAAGAGCCATATATCTCCTTCCAAGAGTCCCACCAGGTATCGCTAGAACGTTTTTTCTACAGGATGTTTGGCCAAAATTTCGAAAAAATTGGGAGTTGGGTCCAGGAAAATGCCCATAGCGGACATTGGTGGCCCTCTCGTGAAATCTAAATATGCCTACTACACTCACCGTTGAATAGGCTATTCAATCATCCCTAGCACCACCCGCGGCCCATTCCCGATTCGCTAGAAATAAGAGTTATAGATTTTGCAATTTTTTCTGAAAAACGGTCAAAAAAGGGCGTTTTTTGGAGGTTTTTCTGCCCCTGCTCCTCCCGGTGGGCCCGATTCGAAAAACAAACCCCGGTGTGCGAACCATTGGGTGGAAACCTTTCATTTGACGTATATATCATCGAAAATGGCGCCGTCGTCGCTTATATACCCATATATATATATATATATATATATAACCATTTTCGACGATATATATATATATATATATATATATATATCATGGAAATTAATTTATACGATAATAATAATAATTTTGTTAGGACATAGTTCAAAGGTAACACCCTAAGTAACTCAATACTTATTTCCAAAGTGAATCCCGATTATTATTACTTGCATGTTACTTCGATAAACCCGAGTGCTTGGTCGAAGAACCAGCGGTACCATTTACAACTCTTTGGTATGACTTGGTCGAGAGTTGAACCCACGACCTCCCGGCTGGAAAGCGAGCAAGCTACGGTTGAGATATAGATATGGATAATTTGGTGCAATACGTGCAGTTCTTAAGAGACAAAGTTGTGAAGTCGAATCTGAAGAAATAATGGATATGTACTGCTTACTGAAGCGGGATGTATAGAGCGCACTGTACGCAGGGGGATCATTTCTTCTCAAGTGGCATTTATGAAGCATGCGGATGCTGATGCGTTTTCCACATGTGGAACAGTTTCCAGAATAGCTTGCATAAAGAAATCAGAAGGAATAGCCGCACAGAAAGAATAATGCGTACGCATGCTACATAAATGGTGTGAATTGAAAACAATATAAACCGATTTTACCTATTCCGTACCCCCCACCCCACCCAAAACGCATCCGCATGCCACGTAAATGCCACTTTACGGGGTTATTTAGCCCTATCACAGCCATATATATGATCCAGTCCCTGCCAGTAAGTGCAGAAACAAGATTCTACGGAATACCACACTGTATGATAAAAATATATTGTCATCCACTTAAAATCAAAAGAATAGTTTTGTGCATTACTAATGCACTATTGTACATTCTTATTCAGGTAAGAGTAGTCCTAATAAGCCTTTTCACCGTTTGGTTGTGCTCGCGCTGTTGCTGTAGGTCAAAGGTTAAGTGTACAACAGCAACACATCTTAACTACAACCGTCTCTTTTAAGGCCCGTTTTGACTAGCATTTTTCTTGCACCGACATTACCTCAATTTTGATGCTCAGTGAAAATAAATATCGCCCTGTTACACATTTGATTGATTCACTAGTGATGATGGTGTAGCAGAAAAAAAGCTGAAATTCTCAAGAGCTTTTTTCTTGGCACAGCGAGATGAATCGCTGGTGCGTTTTCATTGTGTTCTTGAACGATTTGAAAATTGATATCGCTTCTCGCTGCGATTCATTTTTTCAAGGGCGGTTTATCACTTCAACGTTACAGCTTTTCTTACCATTGAGATTTGCAAGAGCTTTTTTCTCCCCATAACGATGCAACGGATGTTTTTGGGAGCGTTTTTATAGCGACGTCACCAACAACGATAGAATCACTGCAAAAATTTCTAGTCAAAACGAGCCTTTACTGTTTTTTTCATTGCAGACCGATTGCAGATAAATTATACGACACCAAAAGCAGCAACCAGTATTAAAACTGAACCTGAAGCATTGTATATTCATTTGTTGTTTGGCCTTCGTGATCCTTATATAGGTAATTGTCATTTTTACCACGAAAAGTATGTTTTAATAACTTTTGTTTGTCATATTTTGTTTGACTAGTTCTTAAACAAGATTTAATTAAGGACAGGTTTAAAAGACTGTGTTTTTTGCAGAATGTATCCTAATACAGTAGACGCCGCTTAATAGACTCAATCGCTTAATTGACTCATAAATGCCTGGAACGGGTCGCTTCTATTCAAATGTACACAAAATCTGTCGGTAATTGATTCCGCCAAATTGACTCAATATTTTCTTTCACATACTTAAAATAAGACATGTGTATGTGCCCAAAGAGCTTTTCCCACTTTTATGTCATCTTTGCCTTCCTTTTGTGCATTTTAAGTACAGTTTTGTTTATGAACAGGTACATTTATCATGTGCTAATACGCTTGCGTAGCGGTTTTACTTTGAATCTGTTACCCGCTTGTCCACTGCAATTAACCTCGCTACCCAAAGAATTTCTGGAAGCTAAACATTTAATCACTTGCATAGTGGTTTCCTTTTGAAGCTTTCGTTGCAAATAACGCTTTCACTCTTAATCAGTTAACAGTCAAAGATGCAGGTACATTAATTTTTGCAAATAAAGAGACTTGTGTGATTTAGAAAAGTATACTTTTTAATTTATTGCTAATATAGTTATATAAATTAATATTTTAAAATATTTATTCTAATTTTTAACTGTACAAAAGAGTTTAAGTATTAGTTCATTTCTAAAATTCGTTAAAAGCCTTTGTAGTGCATAGTAAGCTAATGACACGTACTTTCTATACCAGTAATACTGCACCCATCGGTTAATACGTTCAGTCGGTTAATTGGGTCAAAACACAACCGTCCCAAAGTGAGTCTATTAAGCCGCGCCTACTGTAATTTCTTTACGTGAATAGTTCATCGTACCTATTATTATATTACGCACAATTTAGTTTCTATGGTGATTTTAAACTCATCAAACATTATTATAGTTTGTATTGATGATGTATAGTTTGTAAAGTGATGATGGCAAATACAGTCGTACCTCCGTTGTCGAACGTTTCCGTACTCGTACAAATCGGTTTTCGACCAGAAAATTCGAGCTGAAATTGTCTCCGTTCTCGACCAGAATTTCTATGCTCGACCAACCGCCAAACAAGTGATGAACACATGCGCGGCGAACCGAGCGTAACCGACCGCACCCGAGAGTAGTCACGCACAAGATTTGAATTGCCTAATGTATTTTTCTCCGCTTTTTCATGCAGGAACAATTATGTTTTTCTTTCAAAGTAATTCTATTATATTTTTCTTATTGTATTATCATATCAACTGTTTGAATAAACATGTTTGCATTTTTACATTTCGTTTTAGTAATACTTTACAGTTCATTTGGTGCTTGAGAATGGATTATTTGCTTTTACATTATTTCTTATGGGAATAAATGATTCGGTTCTCAACCAAATCGGTTTTCAAACACTTTTTAGGAACGAATTATAGTCAAAAACAGAGGTGTGACTGTATAAACGTCAAATTGCAACCCAATTAAATTGCAAATTATGAAATAATGTCAATGTAAACTACAAAACTAGGGTACCTTGCTCTAGGGTATTACTTTTGAAACTACCGTCTGATGGTTTAGTCATTCTAGTTACATTGTAAGCACATTCTATGCCCACCCAGCATGGTTATAATGAACAATGCTATAACGTATTACAACATAATTATGAACTAATGGCATAGTTTCAAAGTTTGTAATTTGTTGTTGCAGAAAAGATTGAGGCAAATTTTGCGTCTATGATCTACTTTGCGTTTGTTTCCTTGGAAAACAATTGGAGAGATTTGGTGGAAGACATTAGGCTGGGAAGAGTAAATCCCGATCTAAACATAAGGCAAGATGTGCGCGATAAACTAGATAAGGTAACGGAACTGCTGGTGCTGCTGGTGTAGTAAAGTCTTGTGCTCGGAATTCATCGAAAAATTCCACTTTCACTCGCCTGTATTTTAACGTCAAACAGCTTTAAATGGAGAGAGCCTATCCTGGTCGTGGACTGATAACTTACTGTAGTCAGAAAATGCCGCATTAAACCTTAGTGTAATTTAAATTATTTGGTCTTGCGATTAATAGTGCTGTGGAATTATTATGAAACCAGCAACGCGTTATATAAAATGTGGCCACAATAATAACGTAATTTATCGAAGAAAAATCCAAATTTAACTACTGCACTTTAAATACATTTCAAATTAAATTTGAAAGCATAAATCGCAACAAAAATGGTTTTATAATCTACTATAACTTTAATCATAAGCACTGCATTTTAAACACAATAATTTGGCTTAAACCCCATCACTAAACATATTTAATTTCACATTAAATTTCGCCTAGATTTTAACAGAAAAGCAGACCACCTTTTTGTGGTACCTGCTGATAAAATTGGTCACACATCTCAATTTATATACAAGGTTAACATATCTTAAACTCATGATTACACGTACATGAATAAACTAAGGCCAACATTGAAGCCAGGCAGTTTAGAGCGGATTTTCCGACAGTCTTAATACATGGTCAATTATAATGATTAGTGTACAATTTGTTAAATTAGTTATGTAATGTGTATGGTATAGTTTATCTGAGACACAAAGTTTAGAAACCATCAAATTTAAGCTCGCCGATATTTGAGAAACAAACTTTTTTTTTGAAATGAAAAACTCACTTCAGTTGTGATAAATTTGAATTTAAAAACAGTAAAATTCTTAATTTAGTTCTTTTTTTAAACATTTAAACAGTTACACATTTAAACAGTTAACTTTGTTTTTGGAGCATCCTTCCAGACTTAGGTCCCTCTCAAGTTCTCAAACCTGACTTGTGTGCTGGTTTTTTCTTGTTAAAATGTATAGTCTGATGTTTCCTTCCGTTAACTACTTGAGCAAAACACTCATATCTCTGTTCGCCAGACAAAAGCAGGGTCATGTCAGTCCAAATTTGCCGATTGGCCGTATTTACCAATACTGAGCTAATACAGTAGGTGCCTTATATTAGACTCACAGTAATGTAGAATCAATCACCTAATTGTCTCAAAAACTTTTAAATACGGTTACTCCTATGCAAAAGTATATAAGAACTGTCAGCAATTGACTCAAATAACTCCGCATAATTGACTTTGTGCGACCAATGAGCTTTTTCTATTTTTATGCCGTCTTACTTGGCTTTTGTGCAGTACAATATATGTACGTCACACACGTGTGGTCTTACACGCTGTTTGGTTATACTGATGTAATAATGTAATCGTAGTGATGGCCTGCCAACTAGCGGTCAGCTCGTGAAACAACTGACTGCGTTCGTAGTATGCGGCACTTTTTAACGGTTCAGATTTTATGCAATTATCTGATATCCGTAAAAGCGAGGTCTCATAATCTTGAGCTTTTGATTCTAACAGCTGTTAAAGCCAGATCCCATCAGGGCTGCTCACCTAGATCACGAGTTCCGCAAAGGATTTGTCGGGATTGCAAAGCGATTGTGGCACCATTGCACATACATCATCTGCTGTACGTCTGGTGCATTCAGCATATACGCCAGCGCACTGGAGGAAAAGTATGCTAAAGACATTCGCATGTTTTCACCTATCTATAGTTCTACAGAAGGGCCAATAGGTAAGTTTTTCATGAATTTCAAGTTTAGAATTACGTCCCGAATAGCAGGCTGAACGCATCATATTATAGCAAACATAAAGCTTAATTAACGAATGTACGATAATCAGTACGAAAACTTAATTAATGAAAGTAAATGGAAGCAAGAAAGTACAATATTTGCTATAATAACATAAGTACACAAAATTTGTCAATGTCAAAAAGTTTTTTATGTAAATTTATATTAAAAATTTCTTATATGGTGGCGCAGGCTCCCATATTGTAAAAGCGACACATTGGTACAGTGCTCTTTTATCTAAACATCAGTAAATGTGTGCTTGCATAGCAAAATCGTCCACAAGTCAACAATTAAGCTTTTCTAGTTATTCACATATCCTGAATTTCCATTTCATGAGGATCATTTTAATACCAAGCTCATTGCTCTGTGTTATTTCTAAGCTGAGATAATCCATGTTGAAGTTGAGGTACAGGCTGCACACTGAAAACCATAACCTTGAGAAAATCACTGTTAAAGTCAGCCATTGTTTTTTGTTGCATTTCTACAAAACACTTAGCAACCGTACAAATGTTGGTTGCTATGGATTTTACAAGAGCACATTGAAGTTATGTTTAAATCCAATAGACGGCTCTTCCTGACGAAGATCTGGACTTGGCAACAGAAAAAAAACCGAAAAAAATGACATCTTCCACAAGCTGTTGTCGGAGTTTGAAAATACAAGTTTTTTTACAATTGCAGTACTAGTTTCTAGCCAGAAAAAAGAAAGTGGGTTGCAAAATTAGATTTTTAGCATTTTTTTAAATGTTATCTTGATAATTTGATGCTAGAGTACAAAAGTCCAATATATTTAGCATTTGTTTTTATAAAAAACAAAAGATTGACATTTGACCCAATTTTTGGTACTTTCTACTTTGAAGCATCATAACGTAGCTTTAACTATGCTGACTTATTATACGGTTTTGATTTGCAAGCGCATAATTAATGTTATGTTGATTAGTACTAATTAATTTTGCACTATAAAATGAAATATTTGCCATTTTTGGAGTACAAAAACATTATACCCGCTTTTTGAAGGTATTAATCTGTGGCCACAGGAAGAATTAGCTCACTACGTGATGACATGCAACACGACATTTTTCGAATTCATTCCAATTTCTCTGGTGGATGAGTCAGAACCAAAGACGCTATTCCTAGATCAAGTATGTAACCTTTCATATGCTTTTCATATAGCTGGGTATTGATTATTTAAACTTGTGAAAATAAAGTGTTTATCATTACAATCGTTTGACTTTAGGAAGTATTTTGAAAGCATATGTCAAAAAAAAATGTTACCACGCACAATGTCATATCATACTTGAAATTTATGTTTCCAGGTTAAAGATTATTGTTTCCCTTAAATATTGTTACCTAGTGTAACTAGTTGGAATGCTTCTGCAACTTTCGTATTGAATTATACTATCATATGTAAATAAATGAATAAATGAACAAATTCAAAGTAAATCATAGACGCAAAATTTGCCTCAATCTTTTCTGCAGCAAACAACAAATTACAAACTTTGAAACTATGCCATTAGTTCATAATTATGTTGTAATACATTATAGCATTGTTCATTATAACCATGATGGGTGGGCATAGAATGTAGCTACTGATCATGGTCTTGGGTTGACACCATACAGTTAGTGATCATAGTCTTGCATTGACACCCTACAGCTACTGATCATAGTCTTGCATTGACACACTACAGCTACTGATCATAGTCTTGCATTGACACCATACAGCTATTGATCATAGTCTTGCATTGACACCCTACAGCTACTGATCATAGTCTTGCATTGACACCCTGCAGCTACTGATCATAGTCTTGCATTGACACACTACAGCTACTGATCATAGTCTTGCATTGACACCATACAGCTATTGATCATAGTCTTGCATTGACACCCTACAGCTACTGATCATAGTCTTGCATTGACACCCTGCAGCTACTGATCGTAGTCATGCATTGACACCCTACAGCTACTGATCATAGTCTTGCATTGACACCATACAGCTATTGATCATAGTCTTGCATTGACACCCTACAGCTACTGATCATAGTCTTGCATTGACACCCTACAGCTACTGATCGTAGTCATGCATTGACACCCTACAGCTACTGATCATAGTCTTGCATTTACAGCTATGATCATAGTCTATTGACACCCTACAGCTACTGATCAGTCATGCATTGACACCCTACAGCTACTGATCATAGTCTTGCATTGACACCATACAGCTGCTGATCATAGTCTTGCATTGACACCCTACAGCTACTGATCATAGTCTTGCATTGACACCCTACAGCTACTGATCATAGTCTTGCATTGACACCATACAGCTACTGATCATAGTCTTGCATTGACACCCTACAGCTACTGATCATAGTCATGCATTGACTGTAAATCCACAACTAATTGATGTTAACAATTTTAGATAAAAGAAGGCGAGACGTACGAAGTTGTCATCACCAACATGAGTGGTCTGTATCGATACAGGTTTGGTGACATAGTGAGAGTTACTCGCTTTTGGAACGAGTGTCCCGTGGTGGAGTTTTTGTCCAGGTACAGTATTTCATTTCACTAGTTGACCACTTTTTAAAAGTGCTACTGGAAAATTTACTACATCCTGGAATTTGTCCAGAAATTATCTATTAAGATTGCAGAAGTGATGTTTTTGTGCTTCTATATTGCTAAACTTATTTCATGGTTATTTATTGTATGACAGAGGTCATACTACAAACGCAAATTAATTGCAACCTTCATCCTCAAGCCCTGCAACTGTTTCCATGTTTGTCCAGAACTTGCATTGGTTAAGGAAGTGTCGTGTTGATAGGTTGTTAAATTGATGTATCTGGTATCGTCTCGAAAATGGGGAATTTACTTTAGTTCCTAGATCTTGTTTATTTCATGTTTAGCTCAGAAAAGATGGGAGAGTCGATGTATCAAGCTAAATGTTTTATCTAAAAGGCTGTTCTCAAAATTTTTATTATTAATATTTGTTGTCCACTTCTGTGTTTTCTGTATATATTGTAAATAAACTAATAAACAATGAATTAAAACATCATGATGTACTTATTTACATTCAATCACACATAACGGGGTAACATACAATCTGTAAAATAATAAATAGAAATGCTAATAAACGTCACGTCCAGTTCACAATTTCAATATACCATTCTGGGATATCTAATCTCGACATATTTAGCGTGCTTATCCTATGAGGAAAGCCGTGTATACGAGGCTTCTATACATGGGGAAAATGACTTCCCTTTAACAACAGTTATTACACATTAAGTTTAGAGATAGCTTTGCCTCTAAACGTGGGGAAACTTTACTTCCCTTTAACTACAGTTAGTACACATTAAGTTAAGAGATAGCTTTGCCTCTTAACGTCGGGGAAACTTTACTTCCCTTTAACTACAGTTAGTACATATTAAGTTAAGAGATAGTTTTGCCTCTTAACATGGGGGAAACTTTAATTCCCTTTAACAACAGTTAGTACGCATTAATTTAAGAGATAGCTTTACCTCTAAATGTGGGGGAACTTTACTTCCCTTTAACAACAGTTAGTACACATTAATTTAAGAGATAGCTTTACCTCTAAACGTGGGGGAACTTTACTTCCCTTTAACTACAGTTAGTACATATTAAGTTAAGAGATAGCTTTACCTCTAAACGTGGGGGAACTTTACTTCCCTTTAACTACAGTTAGTACATATTAAGTTAAGAGATAGTTTACCTTTTGCTTCTTAACATGGGGAAAACCTGCTCCGTCAACTATTACGGCCGTCATGGTTTTCTCAATAAGTTATTTCCTGCCTCGGACTTTATACCAGGCTGATTCATTTGATCCTCCATGATAAATGCTAAGATTTCATTCAATTCACTCAAGCTACAAAAAGAGAAATCTTTCGCTTCTACTGTATTTAAAATATCCTAATTCAGAGACACTTTAGAAATTTGATCCTCGGTTAGTTTGCATTCCTCTTGTATGCGTGATCGTACAAGCTTCGGTCTAGATATCAGCATTGTTGCAAAATATATATCATATGCATTTCACATTATTTTCCATACATGTTAAAACTGAATAATGCTTTGCAAAATCTCTTTTTCTTCATAAGCAAACGTTTAGAATGCTATTTCCGGCAATGTATAAGTTGATTTATGATGTTTAATATCAGCTGACATGATTTTATGCAGAAAAGGTCAGTTGCTGAACGTGCGAGGCGAGAAGATAGGGGAAGATGCATTCTACTATGCACTTGTGCATTGTGCCAACAGATGGCACCACCGACGAGTAATGGATTACACTTGTTGCGAAAGTGTGCTCATGGACACTTTACAAGGTCTGTATATTTAAGATAAAATAAAAATAAAAATTTTAACTATAGAAATGAATAGTCTTGGATGTTGGCAAACATATTAGTCTTTGCCAAGAGTTCTACAGTCAAACATTGTTATGCCACCAAACTCGTTTACTCTCTGCAAAATGGCCAGGAACAAAACGGCTGTATTAACGCTTATAGGGTCACCCCCAGATTACCCCCAGATCGTTTTTGCATTTTACCCTTTTACCATACGCATCCCAGTAAACCTTTTCTATGACTTTTTCTAAATATGTTTTGTGCACAAAACACTTTCAGTTATTTATTTTAGGCGCATTGTCTCACCACGAAATAAAAGTGAAAATGCAATATGTCGACTTTTTAAAATTGTCAAAACTTTACTTCGCTTGTCTATACATTATACGGGCAATGTATCCGATAAAACAAAATGTCAGACGTCTGTATGCAGAAATTACTCCACCTAAAAGAAGAAAGTAGTAGACAATAAATTCAAAATAACAATGATTTTTGCACACGCGCTAGCAATGTCGGTTGTCTACAGTTATTCCAGCATAGATAAGAGAACGTAACTAAGTGAATTTCAATTTCATATTACTAGCAAGTCACATGTCTTTAAGCAGAGGTATAATGTATCCTACCGGGGTCAGCATAACCACAAATTGTGCTGTTGCTGTTTACTAATGAAACACGGCTGTTTATCAAAAGTGATTTGCGAATTATAGTGTTGGTAATGTTTTAGCCCCTGTTTACCAAAATCGGTTGTAAAAAATCGTGACCCTATAAGGGTTAAACTGTATATAAAAATAACCCCGTTATACTGCCTCCCCCTAACTGCCATCGGCTAGACAAATTAATATATGTGTTCAATAGTGAATACCACCAGCCATGCCAGTGACCTTGATATCATGCCAGCTCTACGAAGCTGCTAAGGTGCTATACCCTCGGCTGAGTTTCTTGCGCGCTGACCAGACGTCACATGTGGTGGAAATTCAATTAATTTATTAACTTCGCAAGAATTATCAAAATACAGTAGGGCAGCAAAGAACCCGTAGGCTATCTAGTCAGCCACCCTTAAATAGCTAGGATTAAATAAAATTAATTTCGGCACCGTTCTCAATTTAAATTTGTATTCGGTTGACGTGTGTAATTGGCAATTAAATGATGGGAAACGTCATACTATAGAACATAATAATTTAAATAACCAAAAATTTACAATGTGAATCATGCGAAACAAACAAAATAAAAATAACTTCAAATTTTAACACAACGGAAAATGCATAATTTCACCTTTATCTTCAAAATTTGGCAAAAACAGTAGAATGATCAACCAAAGATGTCAAGAAAGGGTCGGAAAATCATCCGGAAAAAAACGCATGTTATTGTGCCATGTTTGTTTGTAAGCTGTACAGTGCGGTGTACATTCACAATAGTAAAGGATTGATAGCTCTGATATTATCATCAATGCATAACGTGGTCAGAATAGCAACTGGCATGAAAACACGCGGTTCTTTTTTAGCCAGAAGAAGCCACGATATTTGCTTGTTTTCTAAGAAAATGCCAACAATAAATTTGTAGTTGTGACTTAAACTTGTTTTTACATATACATGATTAGTGCAGGTCTACAGCCTGTATATAGTTTACACATTTATTACATAAAAAGTGTTTTTGATAAAGATAATTGAGTTTGAGTGAGTCATTAATTCACAAATGATTATTTTAATAATTTTCATTTTAATTCTTTAATCTTTAGAGCAAAAATTGAAGATTTTAATCTTTGCACACTTGTCCGACTGTCCTGTGATTCATTTGTGAAAAAATTAACACACCTCATTATAACGCCAAGCTCGCTGTCAGTTTTTTTCCCATCCCAAAGTGGGCGGTATGAAAGGGGCTTAACTGTATAACACAATAAAGACATTTGTCTGAACAAGCAGGGTACATGGCATACTAATTTGCAATCAGGTTCGACTCCATACAAAGTAGTTGCATTATACTCACAAGACTGCCAGAACAAAAAGACTTATGTGTAGACAGAATCCTTTAAATTATTAGCTGTCAGCTAACTTTTATAGATGTGACCATACATCTTATCTAGGTGGTGAGTAATGTCCATTTCTGCTTTCCTTCCTGATAGCGGCTTTCTACCTTTTCAGGCAAGACGACATCGTCGGTTCCTTATTACTTGGTGTTTGTTGAACTAAGTGGTGGTGATGGTGATCAGGTGCCAGTTATAACCGGTGCAGAAAAGCATATGGTAAGCATTGTGTCATAGTTTCAACTGGTGGTGATGGTGATCAGGTGCCAGTTATAACAAGTGCAGAAAAGCATATGGTAAGCATTGTGTCATAGTTTCAAGTGGTGGTGATGGTGATCAGGTGCCATTTATAACCGGTGCAGAAAAGCATATGGTAAGCATTGTGTCATAGTTTCAAGTGGTGGTGACAGTGATCAGTTACTAGTTATAACCGGTGCAGAAAAGCATATGGTAAGCATTGTGTCATAGTTTCAAGTGGTGGTGACGGTGATTAGGTGCCAGTTATAACCGGTGCAGAAAAGCATATGGTAAGCATTGTGTCATAGTTTCAACTGTTGGTGATGGTGATCAGGTGCCAGTTATAACAAGTGCAGAAAAGCATATGGTAAGCATTGTGTCATAGTTTCAAGTGGTGGTGATGGTGATCAGGTGCCTGTTATAACCGGTGCAGAAAAGCATATGGTAAGTATTGTGTCATAGTTTCAAGTGGTGGTGACGGTGATCAGGTGCCAGTTATAACAAGTGCAGAAAAGCATATGGTAAGCATTGTGTCATAGTTTCAAGTGGTGGTGATGGTGATCAGGTGCCAGTTATAACCGGTGCAGAAAAGCATATGGAAGCATTGTGTCATAGTGTCAAGTGGTGGTGACGGTGATCAGGTGCCAGTTATAACCGGTGCAGAAAAGCATATGGTAAGCATTGTGTCATAGTTTCAAGTGGTGGTGACGGTGATCAGGGCCAGTTATAACCGGTGCAGAAAAGCATATGGTAAGCATTGTGTCATAGTTTCAAGTGGTGGTGACAGTGATCAGGTGCCAGTTATAACCGGTGCAGAAAAGCATATGGTAAGCATTGTGTCATAGTTTCAAGTGGTGGTGACGGTGATCAGGTGCCTGTTATAACCGGTGCAGAAAAGCATATTATAAGCATTGTGTCATAGTTTCAAGTGGTGGTGACGGTGATCAGGTGCCAGTTATAACAAGTGCAGAAAAGCATATGGTAAGCATTGTGTCATAGTTTCAAGTGGTGGTGACGGTGATCAGGTGCCTGTTATAACCGGTGCAGAAAAGCATATGGTAAGCATTGTGTCATAGTTTCAAGTGGTGGTGACGGTGATCAGGTGCCAGTTATAACCGGTGCAGAAAAGCATATGGTAAGCATTGTGTCATAGTTTCAAGTGGTGGTGATGGTGATCAGGTGCCTGTTATAACCGGTGCAGAAAAGCATATGGTAAGCATTGTGTCATAGTTTCAAGTGGTGGTGACGGTGATCAGGTGCCAGTTATAACCGGTGCAGAAAAGCATATGGTAAGCATTGTGTCATAGCTTCAAGTGGTGGTGATGGTAATCAGGTGCCAGTTATAACCGGTGCAGAAAAGCATATGGTAAGCATTGTGTCATAGTTTCAAGTGGTGGTGATGGTGATCAGGTGCCATTTATAACCGGTGCAGAAAAGCATATGGTAAGCATTGTGTCATAGTTTCAAGTGGTGGTGATGGTGATCAGGTGCCATTTATAACCGGTGCAGAAAAGCATATGGTAAGCATTGTGTCATAGTTGAACAAGCGTCAGTTGAGCACAAATAATCAGCCAGTAGTAGTCCAATGCAAAAGTCCAATATATTTAGCGTTTGTTTTTATAAAAAATAAAAAATGAGATTTGATTAAATTTTTGGTACATTCTACTTTGAAGCATCATAACGTAGTTTTAACTATGCCGACTTACGGACGGTTTTGGTTTGAAAGCATGCATATGACAAGTCCTTTTCCTTTTTATTCTAAAAAGTTTCTGGTTTTTTCTTCTTTGACTGTTATAGTTTTAAAACTTTAGCTAAAAGAATTTTACCGTTAGTTCTCAACTTTTCGATACATGCTTTTTCATTCTTATTATTTTTTATTTATTATTTACACCATTTATTTCGAACGTATAGTTCCCATTCGTCATTTATAATACATAGTAAATTCTTTAACAGTTGCATGTCTTTTTTCCTTCAGCTGGACGACACTCTGCGAAAGATGTCGTACGTTTACGAATCCTTCCGTGCCAAAGGCAGCATCGATCCTATAGCAGTTTCCGTTGTTCGTTCCGGAACGTTTGCCCAATTTCGCGCGTTCATTCTAGAGAATACTCAAGCCGCCTCGAACCAAGTGAAAATACCGCGAGTGATGATGAGAAAGGAATACTTGCAGTTTATGCTAGACAGAACCGTGTCATAAGTAATTTCATCAACGTGTTACAGTAAACTCCGTTTGACTCAATTCCAACCGGACCGAAAAAAGTTGATCGCCTTTGAGTTGGGCGATGTTGACCATTTTCCAGCATAGAGACTCTAAACTCCTCCTCCAGCCGACGAGCTGAATAGAAGGCAGAAAGTCAACCATTCTATACATAAACGATGAGATTTGATGACAATTACATAAAGAATAACAAATTATGTAGTGAAACACGATTTTTTTATGTTACAAAAGGACACGTACACAACACTGTTAAACAACATGACAGTGCATACCAGTGTCTTGCGTACTGCAGTTCAGTTTGTGCGAAGTTTAATTATTTACACACTCCGTCAATAATAAGTGTTAGACAGAGACAGTGAATTTGAACAGACAATGACAATAGAGCGATTGTTTTCCTGCCGCCGACTGAGACTTTCCGGGAAAGATCTTCCCTGGTAGAGTGTCACTACGTAATAGCCGACTGCGACTTTCTCGGAAAGATCAATCTCGGAGAAAATAATCAAGGGGCGTGACTTGTAAGACATCAGAATTTTCCCGGAAGACGATATCATTTTTGAGTTCTAAGAAACTTTTTATTTTTCTAGAGTATAATTGCATTTTAGAGTTAAGCAAAGTAAATACACGTATTTTGATTAAATGTATCATAATTTTTTATTTGAGTTAGGCACAATTTTGAGGTGTGTATTTTGAGTTGAGCGATGTTTTTTGTGGGAAAAATGAAGGATTTCATCCGTTCTGCTAAAATTCTTTAGTTAGGCGAAAATTTGAGTTGTGCGATTTTGAGTTACGTGGAGTTTACTATATTTGTATGGAATCAGCAGCGAGCCTTTGTAACAAGCTTAACTGTACAGCGGGTCAGTAAATGATAGATCACTTGTGCTTTAAAGTTATCACAATTAGCCATAAATATATTTTTAATAGTTAATCGTTATAATGTTTTCAATTTTCAATCTATTTCTTAAAATTTTTGCCACTCCTTATGGCCAGAAATGAAAAAGCAAAACAAAGTTCTTCAGGAAATGTGAAGGGAATGGTGCCGTTCCCTTTGAGAAATCAACATGAATCAGTCGCACCTCTATACATATATTGTCCTTAGAGCTACTGTGTAGATTCTAAAGGGATACTTTTCATATACTACTCTATTTTCACGTCTGATAAAAGTATACATTTTAACGCAATTCATACTGCAAAATCGTTTCTGATAATTAAATAATAGGTTAAAAACTTAATTAATGACAGGTGAGCCTAGCTATTGATGACATCACAAACTAACATAATTTTCAACAGCAAAGACATTCCACGATCGTGTTGCACGTGTTTGCGAAAGAGAAAATTGAAGTACAGTGCTACTGTAACGTATTCCGTGTGTTGTACTAGAACTAGGCAAGTTTTGAGATAAAAATTCGAATTTCAAATTTACCTCTGTGCTCTTGCATGAGCTGTCAAATGTGTGTAGTTCGTCGCAAACTGACATATCTGAACCGAGAGGTACAGCACCTGTTTTTTGTGCAGTGCATTGCCGAAATGCAGGCGCTAGTGCCAGTCTAGCTAGCAAATGGCAAAATGCACGTAACAGCGAAGAATTAGTGTCCCGAACACGAAATAGGGTTTGTGTGGTATTAATTCTTTCACGTTTAAAAATAGTATGAAAAAATAGTTTGAAAAGTGTGTGCTAAAAAATAGCGTGTTTCCTTTTGAATATTTTAAAGAGTATATTCATTTGACCTGCAGTTTAAAATTGGGTCCGGTTTTGTTTTAAGATAAGTTCACTCTAAATTAAATGCTGTTTCTCGTGGTTTCTCTTTGTGGTTTTGTCAGTGCTTTTCCGTTACTCTTCAATTTGTCACAAAAAGGGGTAAATCATTTCCTGATCCTCCTGATGTTCTTTTTAATAAACAAGTTGCTAAATACTTAATTTTTTTCAGTTTTATTCTAGGTCTTATTCCATTCTATATACTGTACAAAGATAGTACATTCCTAAGAAATTTAACCCTTTCATTACGGAAGGTGGAAAACTATTATGTGTGCATGTGTTGAAATAAAACTAATATTCAATATTAGTACTCAATAACGAACAACTATTTATTCATTTACAAGATTCTCTGTTTTAGTAACACACCACAAGGTGTTATTACCAAATGTGTAAAAGTCGATGTGAGTCGAGTTAAAAAGCAACAGCGTGGTGAAAGGGTTAAATCCACTGTGTGAGAAGAACTAATGAACAATTCAATTAAATTTTAATTTATTTATCTCTATAATGCTACGATAGAACATGATTAATAAAAGAATCTCTAATAAGTTTTGAAGAATGGTTAAAATGTATAGATAGATCTAGAACTAGAGAAAGGATAGAAAATCTTCAAAAATTTCACAAGAAAATGTGAATTTTATCTGCAAATGTTATAATTTAGTTTTTCAGTATATATCAACAGTAAATGGCATAGTTTGTAATTATGTGAAGTGGTTTTAACCTTTGGGTCTCGTGTCTTTCAGTGACTTACTTGTAATTTTGCCGATTAACTGTGTTTGTGTAAGCTTTTAGTGTACAACATTCGATTCAGTTTTAAAACTTGAAAATAATGTAAATGTGTTGTCTATCCTATGCATAAACCATACAATGATTTACTTAAATATTTTTTGTACGATGAAAAATGCCATATTACGTATGACAATAAATTTTTTGTTTTGCTCATCTTTTTCAATTTAATTCTAATTTAAAAATTAACTTATTTTTTAGTTAAATTTATGTAACGTTTATATGTTGATTATATTATGAAACAGATTTGAAACGCGTCATATGAGGCTAGCTAATTACATATAATTTTCAAAAGTTAAAACTAAAGAACAACTCACTCAGTATTTTGGGTTTATTTTACTGTTATCACTTGAACTTAGAAAAGTATAACAAAGAAATTTGCAAAGAACTGCTTATAAAGCATAAATTTAAAATAAACTACCTCTGAGTAGAAATTTTCAGACGTGGTGGTTGCCGTCATTCACTTGAAAATCATGACGTAACTGGGAGACTTCGTGACTTTTCGTGAGCGCGCGCTGCTTAAACTAATTCAAACTTCTGCAACTTACCTAATGTTTGTGCAAAAATATTACAAAATTAGTTATCTAGTTATTCTGTAAAAGGTTGTTATACTTATGATGGAGACTGATATTGCGTTGCTTTTCTTCAAGACGAGTGACGTCATTGGAAGAAGAATGGGCATTGAAAATGGGAGCACCCAAGCATGAAGTGATCGCGACTTTAAAGTGATTGTACTAATTACACAAGGCGCTTATTGCAGTTTTATTACTAAATACTTCTAGCATCTTTCACGAACATTGTAATAAGCCTAACCTCCTAGAAGACTTGATCTTTCTTTTAAAACATAATTCAAATTTCTTCCAAACGATGTCGCTCCAAGTTGAAAATCAAGATCTTTGTATCCTACTGTATTTCACGCTGTACATCATTCCACTACCATAATTGTTATCACTGAGACCTGACGTAATGCATATTATCTTAAACATCAACCGCGCTCCCAGTTTAAAACAATGGAAAGACATTCCATGTTTTCTTTAACTATTTTTACTGTTTTCTTACGTGCCACGGAAGAAGTTTGCAAAATGTAATGAACGTTAATGCGCAGACGTAATGTTATTATTAAGGAATGCAATACGACAACAGGAGTTCGTTCTAAAACAGACGTCCTTTATTCCTTATCTTTTGCTTGGTCGCTTTAATACTGATGATTTTTATGGTTCAAAAACAGGTTTAAATTTTCAAAAATATTACAAGTATTTTAGTGCGCAGAATTGCAATTCAGATAATAACACAGAAGAAATTCTATTTGATGAATGAGTTACGATTCTTTGAAATGCGTTTTAAATTTGCATCGTGTTTAGAAAACCCAACTATTGCTGCTACTGTGGTGATGTTTGCGTGTTCTCACACACTGTATGTGTGTGTATGTATGTGTGTGTATGTATGTGTGCTCGTATGTGTTTGCATGTATGTGTGTTCGTATGTGTGTGTGCATGTATGTGTGTGTATGTATGTGTGCTCGTATGTGTTTGCATGTATGTGTGTTCGTATGTATGTGTGCTCGTATGTGTGTGTATGTATGTGTGCTCGTATGTGTTTGCATGTATGTGTGTTCGTATGTGTTTGCATGTATGTGTGCTCGTATGTGTGTGCTTGTATGTGTGTGCATGTATGTGTGTGTATGTATGTGTGCTCGTATGTGTGTGCATGTGTAGAAATATAAATAATATTCAATATATTCAAGAAATTTAAATCCACTGTGTGAGAAGAACTAACAAACAGTTCAAAAATTTCATCTGAATTTGAATTTTATGAATTTTATCGGCAAATGTTTTAATTTGCTTGTTCAGTATATCAGCAATTGGTGACATAGTCTATAATTATGCGAATAAACAACGCATACAGGAACACGTCCCCGCAAACACAGGGCTTTTTTAAGCGAAGTCGATCTAATCTTATAACAAACAACATACATACATAATTATCACAGTCCTGATTTAATAGGCTAATTCTTAACAAAATTAATTCGTACCTCTTAATTTAGAATCACGTACTGTCAACTGTGAAAAAAATCTATCGTAACTTGAGCCCTGGAATTTCTATTGGCAAAACTATCGTATGAGGGAACTATCTATCCATAATTGTAGATAGGTAACATGAATACTGTGCTTGTTTTCCTGGAAGGTTATGTTTTTATTATGTTTAGAGCATAACGACCAACGCAACGGATAAAACTGACAACTTTTACGGAAATCTTATAGCCTAAGACGTGTGGTCGACTTTACTGAATTTATACGTCTCTCAGCGCTGCTGTAATGATTTTTACTGGGGCATTTGTAAGAAATATTTGAAGTGGAGTGCTACACCTATACAGAAGGGAGTCGGATTATCGTCCATTATGCTTCATTATCGTGTGAGCAAACAACGCTGCAGGTATGTATGGTAGATTCCATTATCCACTCAACGTACAGGATTAATTCGTGAACAAAAACATCCCACCTCAATGAGTCTATTCATCGCTACAAGTTCAAAATTCTCGCGTTTTCTTTAGCAAGTCTTTCGCAAAGCTGCGCAGCACTCAGGGTGCAGAGAGACTTTAAATTTGCTGTTTCTGTTTTACTTTGACTAAAATTTTTGAATAATTGGTTAAAGATTACAATTCTCTACGCACAAGAAATTAATTCGTGAACCGGATTAGGATTAGGGTTGGGTTATGGTTAGAGTTTTGGTTAGTGCTAGGATTAGGGTTAGCGTAGAGTTGGGTTAGGGTTAGAGTTAGTGTCATGGTTAGGGTTAAGGGCTAGGGTTAAGAGTTGAGGTTGGGGTTACGTTACGGTTAGGGTTAGGGTTAGGGCTACGTTTAAGGGTTAGGGTTAGAGTTAGGTTTGGGGTTGGGGTTACATTTTTTTACGTTAGGGTTAGAGTTGGATTAGGTTAAAATTTTGGTTAGGGCTAGGGCTACGTCTAAGGGTTAGGGTTGGAGTTAGGGCTATGGTTGGGTTTGGGGTTGGGGTTACGTTAGTTTTAGAGTTGGATTAGGTTTAGAGTTTTGGTTAGGGCTAGGGTTAGGGTTTTATTAGGGCTAGTGTTAGCGTTTTGGTTAGGGCTAGTGTTAGGGTTTTGGTTGGGCTAGGGTTAGGGTTTTGGTTAGGGCTACGGTTAAGGATAGGGTTAGGGTTCGAGTTGGGTTATAGTTTAGAGTTTTGGTTAGGGCTAGGGATATGGTTAGAGTGGGGTTAGGCTTAGGGTTTTGGTTAGGGCTAAGGTTAGGGCTAGGGATAGGGTTTTGGTTAGGGCTACGGTTAGGGCTAGGTTTAGGGTTAGGGTTTTGGTTAGGGCTACGGTTAGGGCTAGGGATAGCGTTAAGGTAAGGGTTGGGGATAGGGTTAGGGTTAGAGTATTTAAATTGTGTGGGGAATTGAAAACTCCTTCCGAATAATTTATAAATAACAAAAGCGCGTCAAATAATAATAGATGAAATATATTTGATAAAGCGCATTTTCAAGCAAAGTGCTTTCAATGGCGCTGTACCGTAAAACATAATAGTTACAGATGCATAATTAAGAAAATATAACACTAATAAAATTATTTAAAAATTTTGCCCAAAACATGCAACAATAGGAAAGAAATTATCGTAAAAAATAGGTCCTTGCTCAACAGCAGTTGAAATCGATCATATTTATTTGTATTTAAAGAGTTGTATCTAATATTGATAAGCATGTGGCTTTTGGGGTTTGTTTACCCGGATATCCGGCCTTGGTGTTGCTAATGTCGACGGTTCTTTTGACCGGGGATTATGATGCTCCCGTATTTGAAGAAGTGCAAATCTCACAAAACCGTCTGCAAACTTGTTGGAGAATTTCCACTGATACTTTATGCTAGCAAAAGTTCGTCAATGCAAACATGGCGGCTTTTGCATTTGTGTGGCGGAAGTTTTCTGTTGTGAAAGCTGCAGAGTCCGTTCTTTAGATGTAATGCTAAAACTTCTTGTTCGATTGTTGTCGGGTTTGTTTGTATCAAATGTACACAGGAAAAACTGTAGGTCTACCAACAGACCACCAGGGCTTACTTCATTCGTTACGAAGCAATGGTGGGTGCTTTGACACACGGTACAGTAGCCCTTTGTACACGTTCTGCCAACGTTCCTAAATTTCAAATTCTAAATATGCACTCTGATATAGTTTCTACATATAGCCATACAACATTATAAAAAATTAAGTAAATAGGTACATCGGTAGGTACGTAGGTAGATAAGTATTTATTATTGAAGGCTTACTGTGTTAAGCCCTTTTCACATAGTTTCTACATATAGCCATACAACATTATAAAAAATTAAGTAAATAGGTACATCGGTAGGTAAGAATTAATTGTTGAAGGCTTACTGTGTTAGGTCCGTTTCACATTGAGGACGCGAGGAAAAATGACGCACGGAATTGCTGGCAGAAAATCAGAAGATTTCCGATTTTTTCTGGAAATACCAGGCTGCAAATGGTTCATTTCACACTGAAACCGCGCGGCTTTTTTCCGGGCGTCCAGTTAGCTACAGCTCCTTTGCAAGTTTTATACTGTATAACCATCTCTAATATAAGTTATACTTGCCGTATTTCTCATATACAAAGTAAAATTAATTATGTTAATTAATCTAATATCAGACCTGTTTATTTTTTTTACTAACCACTTTAAAATCTGAAAATGCACATAGATAAAATAAATATATGCGTGCGTTATTTTTCTTTTTCACGAAAATTGTCATCGATGTTGGATTAATGAAAGATGAAATCGTCAGTCTATTAGAAGAGAGATTAAATTTTATAATTTTACGCTGAAATGTGTTAATTGTTGTTCGTTAAATAAGAAAGAAGTAACTGAGTAGTTCAATTTAAGACCGAATTCCGCGAGGATTCCTCCCGAAAATGGAATATGCAGCATATCTACCATGCGGCAAAATTCCCCACGAGGAGGACGCATACCTTCTAGCTGACAGCAGAGTTCCTCACGAGGAACTGCACGAGGCATTTTGCTGTGCATCCTCACTGTGAAATGGGCGAAGATGCAAATTTATGGAAACAAGAGTCTGAATGTTTTCCCGCATCTATTTTTTATATATGCAACAATTTGCTAGTGAATATATTTGAATTCACTAATTGGATACTGTCGATTTTTTTTCTGAAGTACATCTGATTAGATAAGGTATTAACACCGATCAAAGCTGGCAATAATAACTGTCGTGCGCAGTTTCAATGGCTGGAGATGACACAATAAATCTCGTCAGAATGACTTGGGCTGATTTTTAGTACAGACAGAGCGCCTTTGTTAAAAATTGTGATAAGTTTCATTCAGCTTCCCCGGGGCGATGCGTATAAAGGTGCAAATTGGATAAGCGAGCTAAAAGCTGCGTATTTCCTCTGGGCTATCACACATTTACTTAGATAAATATTCGTCGTCCACGACTTCTTCATTTTACGACCATTACGCAGGACTGTTCCGTGGAAAGTACCATGTTTAAAGGCAGTAAAATAACAATCACCAGCTGTGTTAGCTATTCCCACAATAGGGTTCTCTCCTGTTTCTCCAACGTACCACTTTTCGTTCGGTCACCTCTTCCAAAATTTTGGTTTATAAGATTACTGTTTGTTTTGATAATCTTCAACAGAACGACACGCAACGTAACGTAACGAAATATAATGTAGTATAAGGTAACATAACGATGGATAACATAAAAGGCTCTGATATATTGGTTCATGAGATTACCGTTTGTTTTGATAATCTACGTAACGACACGTAACGTAACATAACGATATATAATGTAATGTAACGTAAGGTAACGAAATATAATGTAATGTAAGGTGACATAACGATGGATAATATAAAAGGCTCCTATGTGTTGGTTTATGAGATTATCGTTTGTTTTGATAATCTACATAACGACACGCAACGTAACGTAACGAAATATAATGCAGTGTAAGGTAACATAACGATGGATAATATAAAGGGTTCTGATGTATGAGATTACCGTTTATTTTGATAATCCACATAACGACACATAATATAATGTAACGAAATGTAATGTAACATAACGATGTGTAACGTAAAGGGCTCGTATGTACTCACATTCGTTTATTGTACTGTTCTGGAACTTGAAAGATAAAATTACTCAACAACTATTATACATACGGTACTCATGGAAACGACATGGTACCCAAACGGTTCAAATTTAGAGAAAGTACAGGTTAAACATACAGCTAACTCACAGCTCTATGTAGCTATATACAGGGGGGGTATCAAGACTTTACGACGCCCTAGGCTGATAGTTCAGTCCCGCCCATCTCTACTGTGAATTTATGGTTGCTTATGTAAAGAGCAAACCAAACAATTACTTGTGGTGTATTAGAAACACTATTAACCTAGTTTCTACGGTATCGTTATTAATTACATGTATTTCCATAATGCTTATATTCAAGCAGGCTGCGCAATTGCTTGTTATGTAATACCTTGCGCCTGTTAATTATGTGGCACTTGTATAAAGGCAGCTCTCAGTAACTGTCTGTGGTGTGTTATAAAGTGCGTCCTTAGAAATGAATATGAAAGTACATGTGCACACATTTTCCGAGGAGAATAAGAATTTTTTCTAAAATGCGACGCCCCTCAAACCTTGGCACCCTAGAGCCTAGTTATCCTATTGGTTAATACGTCCCAGGCTATAGATGCCAGAATAAGGCACCTAAAACAAAGACATATTAGCAGCTTTCACGATGCTGACAAAGAACAAGGTAACATTGTCTGACAGAGCACTCGGGAAAATACGTCAAGCTATGTGAGATACCACGTAAACACAATTCACGTCTTATCTTTGCTTAATGATATCGTTAACAAAATGATTTTTTCATATACTAACCCATTTTAAAGTTCGATAAAAAGTATACAGTTGATGACATCACAAACTAACATAATTTTCAACATCAAAAATATTCTAAGAGCGTGTTGCATGTGTTTGTGAAAGCAAAAGTTGAAGTAAAGTGCAACTGTAAGATATTCAGCGTGTTGTACTAAAACTAGACGAGTTTTAAGATAAAAATTCAAATTTCAAATTTACCGCTGTGCTCACCTCATGAGCTGTCGAACGTGTGCAGTACCTCACGAACTAACACATCTGAACTGAGAGGAACAGAACCTGTTTTTTGTGCAATGCGTTTCCGAAATGCAGGCGCTAGTGCTCGTCTAACTAGCGATTGGCGAAATGTATGCAACAGCAAATAACTAAAGAGTATGTTGTTTTGACCTATAGTTTAAGATTGAGTCCAGTTTTGTTTTTGTCTACAATATACGCAATATGTGACAGATACAACCCAAAATTGACCAAAGACAATTGTCATAATTAGAGCCATTAAGCGCATTTTGAAATAATAATCAGTAATAAATCAGAAGTAATCAGTAGTAATATAATAAATCAGTATATTTTACTATAATTGGCCCCGGTTTTACTTTAAAGAAGCAGTCCACGGGCAGCAAAACTTGACAAAGGAAAGAAGCTTGTTGCTTTGAGTTGGGTAAAGAAATCTACTGGCGTCAGATTACTTGCCTTTGTATTCAGGTTTTTAATTTGTTGTTCCCCAGAATCATCTGGCTTTGTTCAGGAAGTATCCAGGTATCCGCCTAGAGGAATAAGACGCAAAACATGTAGTTATTGTCAGGAATTGTACGAGACGTATAACAAAGAATTTGTGAACAAAATGATGTTTGTGTGAACAATATGAAGCAACTGAAAAGAGGAGCTGAGGTAAATTTAGAGATTTCACTGCGTATTTTAGACATCTACTTGAGGCCAACATTGAGGCTAAAAGGCAATTTGGTGTCATGGCACCTTCATTCGTGAATGCGTTGATAGCATAATGAAATATATCTCCAACGGCTAGAGGGCTGAGGAGGTCATGTGACCCAACGGCCATGGATAGAGTAGTAAATCTTCCAAATCAGGAGTGGAGCCCTGAAGGCGGACCATTGCAGCATGCTCACTGACTCCGGCAGCTCCTGCAGCCAACCTGGTGCTAAACGTATCGCTCCACTTTCCTGTGGACTACACCAGGGAGGAAGAGAGGGGGTTCCTGTTGTCTGGGCAACTCAAGATCTCCATACACCTTGCCCAGGCGTGCGCCCAGGAGACGTTCAAGGATCGCACTGCTCAGCCACAGTCGACGCTGCAGCTCCATCAGTGTGATCAATAACTGACTATCTTGGCGCATACTTCATTATCTTCCGAGACAGAAGGATGCCAACCATATACATGGTACAGGATTACTTCACAACTTAGTACAAGAGTCATTGCTTATAGACTTCTTTTTGCCTTTTCTTGTACTTGTTTCTCCCAACTGAGACTTAGGTTACGTAGGTACTATAAAATTGTAAAGCAAATTTTTGTGCTGTATGTAACAATTCACTAATGTATCTTTCTAATTATATGACAAGGAAAACGTTGCGTTATTATTTTTGCATACTTTTCTGCAGATACGTAAACAATGTTGCCTTATTAACGTACATAACGTTTTTCTCTATAGACAGATGTTAACAACTAATTGTATCTGGTGTAAAATTAGTTACGGAAGTCTTATAAAAAAGCTTTTAGCTGTCGCATTACGAGATTCATCCATGAAGCCAAACAACAAAGATCTTTTTCATAACAGCACGTCTGAAGAGGAATGAAACGAAAATTATTACCGTCAAAAGGATGTTGTCCTAAAGAAAATGTAACGAATATTTTATTTTATGTGCATATTTACGGCGTCAAAGTCACAATTTACTGTGAAACTACTACATAAGATTTTGTTACTAATACTGCTGCATCGATATGATGCATCTAAAGGAAGACAGGATGATTTTTTCATATACTACCCCATTTTCAAGTCCGATAAAAAGTATACATTTTAATACGATTAATATCGCAAAAGAGTTTGTGATAATTAAATAATAGATTAAAAACTTAATTAACTATTCATTTTAATTAACATAAAAAACTATTGATGACATCACAAACTAACAGAATTTTTAACAGCAAAAATATTCTACGAGCGTGTCGCCGCACGTGTTTGTGAAAGCGAAAATTGAAGTACAGTGCTACTGTAAGATATTCAGTATGTTGTATTAAAACTAAGCAAGTTTCAAGATAAAAATTCAAATTTCAAATTTATCGCCGTGCTCACGCACAAGCTGTCCAACGTGTGTAGTTCATCACAAACTAACACATTTAAACTGAGAGGTACAGCACTTGTTTTTTGTACAATGCGTTTCCAAAATGCACGCGCTAGTGCCCGCCTAACTAGCGAATGGCAAAATGCACGTAACAACGAAGAACTAGTAGTACGAACGTGAAATTGTGTTTGTGTGGTAATAATTCTTTCGCGTAAGTCATTTTTGAAATCTCTTACAGTACCACTGTACTTCAATTTTCGCTTTTAAAAATTGGCTCCTGGAATATTTTTGTTGGTGAAAATTATGTTAGTTTGTTGTGTGATCAACCAGTTTGACTCGCTCGCCTTTAATAAAGTTTTTAATCTATCATTTAATTATCAGCAACGTTTTTGCAGTATTAATTGTGTTAACATGTACACTTTTTATCAGACTTGAAAATGGTTTAGTATATGGAAAATCATCCTGTCTTCCTTTAAACAGCAGTGTCGCCATCTATCAAAGAAAAACAAGTGCACATTTAAGGTAATCCATGCCTTGCAGCTTTTATTTGCATTACATGAATGTGATCACACTTTCTCGGTAAGTCTTATTTGCATATTACAACCTATGTTAATGCAAAACTTGCAATAGTTTTATGGTTGCTCGGAGGAGACATAAAATAGCGCTCACTCGACAAAAGAGCCCTCGTAAAACATGCACCGTAAAGAAAATAATTGAAATCTGTCGAATGCATGCCTAGATGTTCAGTGCACCTTACCAGTACACAAATCTGACGAACTATTTTATGCGTTATTATTACATGAAGTGAAAAAATGGATAGTTTTGGTTAATAACGACAAATTTGAGCTCGTGTAATGTTCAAATAAGATAAAAGATCCGTCAAATTATAGAAAAGTTGAAAATTTTCATTATTTTTGTGCAGAATCGTTCACATTTATTACGAATTCATAATAATTCATAACTATCTCTTGGCTATTGTCCCTCGAATAAAACAAATCTGAATTGAATTTTTTATTGCTTCTTATTCTTATCTCTAACGAAATTAATTTAACTGTTGTTGTCGTCGTCCGTTGTGTTGTTAATTACTGTCGGTGCTGTTGCTATACAAGCAGCTGCATATTGTTTAGCTAAGTTCCAAATTTGACACGCCTGAAGCCTATTTGTCACAATGCATTGTAAATTTCTGGTGAAGCTTAAAGCAAAACCGGATCCAATCTTATACTGTAGATCAAAACAATCTACTCTTTAAAATACTGAAAGGAAAAAAGACTTATGTGAAAGAATTATTACCACACAAACACAATTTCACGTTCGCGCCACTAGTTCTTCGCTGTTACATGTATTTCGCGATTCGCTAGTAAGACGGGACCAGCGCCGGCATTTTGGAAACGCATTGTACAAAAAACAAGTGCTGTACCTCTCAATTTAAGTGTGTTAGTTTGTGATGAACTACACACGTTCGACAGCTCATGCGCGGGTATTAGCGCCAGCATTTCGAAAGCGTAGCACAAAAAACAGGCGCTGTATCTCCCAGTTCAGATATGTTAATTTGAGACGAACTACAAACATTCGACAGCTCATGCGCGAGCACAGCGGTAAATTTGAAATTTAAATTTTTATCTTAAAACTTGCCTAGTTTTAGTGCAATACACAGAATATTTTACAGTAGCACTGAACTTCAATTTTCATTTTCACAAACACGTGAAACACGCTCGTGGAATATTTTTGCTGTTGAAAATTATGTTAGTTTGTGATGTCATCAATAGTTGGGCTCGCCCGCCGTTAATTAAGTTTTAATCCATTATTTAATTATCAGAAACGATTTTGCAGCATTAATAGTGTTAAAATGTATACTTTTGATCGGACTTGAAAATGGGGTAGTATATGAAAAATCGTCCTGTTTTCCTTTAATTGAACCAGCCAAATATCACACGCCCTCAACGTCATGTGACAGACACTATTATGAGAGAAGGATTCATGGAAGATTGATGAAATAATGATTTTGGTAAACACAGTTTTGTCACATGACAGGATGGTTTCATCGCATGATTTTATGTGTTTAGTGCGTTTACATTTGTCTGGTCTTTCATATTGTTTGACATTATGTAAGCAAATCTGCCCAATCGGTTCGTTGGTATGTTTGAGATAATCTCAAATCTGTCCAGACATCACGGCGAATATCAGATTTAGCAACTAAAATTAAACAGGTTAATGTAATTAGAACGTGAATATCAGTCGATCTAATTCAACATGGCTTCTCTACGTTTAATTCAAATAACATCTTTGTGCGCCTGCCATTCACGCACACCACACAGCCGCTCACAAGCAATGTTGCCTGAGCTAGGCCATCCACGTGCACATACTGACTAGCCACCAAAGAAAACATCAGATAAACAATGACAGATTAATAAGCATCTTGTAGACAAGTGCACGCCATACGAGACGTGATTGTTTGTTATACATTATTGTATAAATGCGTGCGGCGTGTAAACGTGAAATCCGTGCAAGTTTCACGGAAAATAAATAGTGGTACTGTAATAGTGGTTGTTGTGGTGGTAGTGGTAGTGGTGGTGGTGGTGGTGGTGGTGGTGGTGGTGGTGGTGGTGGTGGTGGTGGTGGTGTCGGTGGTGGTATTGGTGGTGGTGGTAGTAGTAGTAGTAGAAGTAGTAGTAGTAGTAGTAGTAGTAGTAGTAGTAGTAGTAGTAGTAGTAGTAGTAGTAGTAGTAGTAGTAGTAGTAGTAGTAGTAGTAGTAGTAGTAGTAGTATAGTAGTAGTAGTAGTAGTAGTAGTAGTAGTAGTAGTAGTAGTAGTAGTAGTAGTAGTAGTAGTAGTAGTAGTAGTAGTAGTAGTAGTAGTGGTGGCAGTAAAAGAGTTGTGGTAGTAGTAGTAGTAGTAGTGGTAGCAGCAGCAGCAGCAGCAGCAGCAGCAGCAGCAGTAGTTTATTACGTACATGTCACGTAAACAATTGCTGTGTACTGACCATTGGTCTCAGCAAGCCAAACAAAGAATGAAGCCATGAACTTTGCGTTTATCTTATCATAACACGCGTCACACAAACAGTCAGCGTCCCGGCACACGTCATCACGAAGTTGGTTTTGCTGATATATTTCTTTACAAAGAATCTCGTTATTGCACATTTACATGTTTCATAAATCGATGCACATGTGTAAGATAAAAGCTGGTAAGAAAGGATTATATTCTCTGAGACCACTGCAAGGCAGTGATAAGCGTTAAGAGATTGAAATTACTCCTTCAATCCACGTTAGTTCACTTTCCGTATTATTTCTAATCTCTCTGTGAAATGATAATGATATTACAAGTCATATATGAAAATTATAATCCCGTGACCTTTGTGTGGTCTTTCGACAAAGGCACCGAAACAGAATCCTGATGTGCAGTTTAAAGAAATACTGACAGAAATTCCAGCTCAGAGTTATTATTAAATTGGCAGCTTTATTAAATTGAAATGAAGTATTCAGTCAACGTGTAAACTGTCACCAAACTTGAATAAAGGCATCCATGTTGTCCAACTATGACCATTCGGTCGGAAACGCATTTCCGAGAGGACAATGTAGATATTTTCTTAAATTCCCAGCCCCCTTACACTAGAACAATATTCCTTCAAATGGGTGATCGATGTGTGCAACAGTATTTAATGTTGACAACTTACGCTCTTTTTCATTTAAACTACTTATTATTATTTTAATTATTTTTGTAAATTTAATAGAAATAACTAATTAATGTGGCCCACCGTAGGTGCATTCGTGCCTGGTGGCTTTCTCCTTCCTAAAACATTAACTAATCACATTTATTTGTAAAAGATTTTATTGTATATGTACAATTGTATATTTGGGTTGAATAAATCTAATCTGATCTGATCTGATCTGAAATGATCTGATCTAATCTGATCTGATCTGATCTGGTCTGGTCTGGTCTGGTCTGGTCTGGTCTGGTCTGGTCTGGTCTGGTCTGGTCTGGTCTGGTCTGGTCTGGTCTGGTCTGGTCTGGTCTGATCTGATCTGATCTGATCTGATCTGATCTGATCTGATCTGATCTGATCTGATCTGATCTAATCTAATCTAATCTAATCTAATCTAATCTAATCTAATCTAATCTAATCTAATCTAATCTAATCTAATCTAATCTAATCTAATCTAATCTAATCTAATCTAATCTAATCTAATCTAATCTAATCTAATCTAATCTAATCTAATCTAATCTAATCTAATCTAATCTAATCTAATCTAATCTAATCTAATCTAATCTAATCTAATCTAATCTAATCTAATCTAATCTAATCTAATCTAATCTAATCTAATCTAATCTAATCTAATCTAATCTAATCTAATCCAATCCAATCTAATCCAATCCAATCCAATCCAATCCAATCCAATCCAATCCAATCCAATCCAATCCAATCTAATCTAATCTAATCTAATCCAATCCTATCTAATCTAATCCAATCCAATCCAATCCAATCCAATCTAATCTAATTTGCATTAAAAGCAAATATTTTTAAAGGATCTTTGAAATGTTAAATATTTCTGTCTTGTCTAATAGCGAATAATTCATATGGCTGGTGATTCGTATCAACCGTATAACATCCACGAAGGTTTCTTGTCAAAAACCAAATGGCTTCTTGTCAAAAATCAGATGGCTTATTGTCAAAAATTAGATGGTTTCTTGTCAAAAATCAGATGGTTTCTTGTCAAAAATCAGATGGCTTCTTGTCAAAAATCAGATGGCTGCTTGTCAAAAATCAGATGGCCTCTTGTCAAAAATCAGATGGTTTCTTGTCAAAAATTAGATGGCCTCTTGTCAAAAATCAGATGGCCTCTTGTCAAAAATCAGTTGGCTTCTTGTCAAAAATCAGATGGCCTCTTGTCAAAAATTAGATGGCTTATTGTCAAAAATCAGATGGCTTCTTGTCAAAAATCAGATGGCTTATTGTCAAAAATCAGATGGCTTCTTGTCAAAAATCAGATGGCTTCTTGTCAAAAATCGGATGGCTTCTTGTCAAAAATCTGTTACAGCTAATCGGAACGTGGTCATTGTTTTCTTATTTTATGTTTTCTTTTACCTTCTTTCATTCTGTTTTCTTTCTACTAACTGCAACATAGTTCTTCTTTATTCTTCTCTTCTCTTTTCTTTTCATCTTCATTCTTCATTCTTTGTTTTATGGCGGCTTAACAAAATCCCCTTACAGCTGCCATGCAGCAAACTTCAACACTTTAATATGTTTAATAATAATAATAATAATAATAATAATAATAATAATAATAATAATAATAATAATAATAATTTAATATATAATAATAGTATGTTTAAGAGTCAAAAATTATTTTATTTTTTTGTTGTTTTTCAAATATACAAAAGCGTTGTACATGTATAAGTTGTATTATTGCAGTAGCTTGTTTGCTGGTGAAATAAACTGAATTTGAATTTGAATTAAAGCTGTGGACTTAGAAGTGTAGAAAATGTTTAGCGACATCGCAGAACGCAAAATGTAGGCGTTAGCAACACACTAAAAGAATGTAGGTACTGGTCACTTTATGAAGGTACTGGTCACTTTATGAAGGTACTGGTCACTTTATGTAGGTACTGGTCACTTTAAAACTTATTATTTAAAGGGCGAGATTGCCAACCGAAGTGTAGCAGAGTGTTGGACAGTCAGACCTCTACTCGAGAGCAATGCTTTGGAGAAGTTAATCATCGTCAGCTTTTACTAAAGGGCTTGAAAGTGTTTCAGTGTTCGTGTAGAAACTTCAGCTGTGTTCTATTTGAAATGCAGTCAGCAATTTCTCATTACTCGTCGCAGGGTACACTAGGGATGCTGGGATGCCGCTCGGCAAGCTGCATCCATCACAGCGCTGACGAAGAGAAATTATCAGTGTTATACGTGGTTGTATATCTTATGCGACGAACAAGATTAAACCTAATCATGTGATCTTTGAGCCTTCTCTACAGAGGAGTATTGCTGTTACTGTAATTGATGATGTTTAGCAATGCAGTAGCATATGAAATACAGAAGCATTTGTTAAAGCAAAACAGGACGATTTTTCCTGTCCTGCCCAATTTTGATGTACGGAATATGTATACATTTTAACACATGCGATAATGCCTAAGCATTTCTCAGAATTAAATAATAGGTTAAGAACTTAATTATCGGCGGCGAGTGCAGCTAGTAATGACGTCACAAACGAACACTATTTTCAAAAGCAAAAAATATTCCACGAACGTGTTGTGGACTTGTTTGCAAAAGAGAAAATTGAAGTACAGTGCTACTGTAAGATATTCAATGCGTTGTACTAAAACTAGGCAAGTTTTAAGATAAATAATGCAAATTTTAAATTTACCGCTGTGCTCGCGCATGAGCTCTCGAACGTGTATTACGTCACAAACGAGCAGCTCCGAAATGAGAGGTACAGCACCTGTTTTCATGCAACGCGTTTCCGAAATGTAATCGTTAGTACCCATCTAACTAACGAATGGCAAAATGCATGTAACATCAAAGAATTAGCCGCGAGAACACGAAATTACTTTTCTGTGGTAATAATTCTTTCACGTAAGTCATTTTTGAAAAAAATAGTATGTTTCCTTTCAATATTTTAAAGAGTAGATTGTTTTGTCCTACAATTTAAGATTGTGTCTGGTACTGCTTTAAATTTCAAGAACTATATTAGTTCGACAACTAGTTAGACGGGCAGTAACACCTGCATTTCGAAAGCGTTGCATATAAAACAGGTGCTGTACCTCCCAGTTCAGATGCGTTAATTTGTGACGTACAGCAGTACTACACGTTCGACAGCTCATGCGTGAGCACAGCGGTAAATTTGAAATTAAAGAATTTATGTTAAGACTTGTCTAGTTTTAGTACAACAGACTGAATATCTTACAGTAGCACTGTACTTCAGTTTTCTCTTTCACAAACACGTGCAACAGGCTCGTGGAATATTTTTGCTGTTGCAAATTATGATAGTTTGTGATGTCATCAATAGTTGGGCTCGCCTGCCGTTAATTAAGACTTTGGTCTATTATTTAATTATCAGAAACGCTATTGCAGCATTAATTGTGTTAAGAAGTATACTTTTATCGGACTTGAAAATGGGGTAATGTATGAAAAATCATCCTGTTTTCTTTTAACTTCATTACTTGTTATTGGTATATTTATTTGTCATTGCTTTGGATCTACAGAGCAAAAGGCTGAGCGACATTCAGTTTTCTGTTAATACAGTTTTTTCAGTTTGGGTAATAAAATATTCCGGCATTTGCTCGTATTACTCCGCACTGCTGTGGGTAAACACACAAGTGGATTGAGCTTGTCAACTTTCTCAACTTCTTTAAATATAGATCAGTGTCGGCTCGGCTCTTATTATTGGATTGATAATTGCAGCACTTCAAAGTAGTTTGAAATGAAAAACACCACAGGATTCGACGGATTTAATCATTTATAACATAGTAAGGGTTCCATTTGTAACCGTCCAGAGGTGGCTTAACCACGAACAACTTGTTAGAACAGCTAGTATGTTTCATGTAAGTTTTGTTATTAATTTATTGTAGATTTTTGTAAAACTACCTGTAAATTTTGTGTTCTAAGTTTCAAAAACAAAATAATGATGATGATGATGATGATGATGGTAATGACGATGATAGTGATAATGATAAAGATAATGACAATGACAATGACAATGACAATGACAATGACAATAATAATAATAATAATAATAATAATAATAATAATAATAATAATAATAATAATAATAATAATAATAATAATAATAATAATAATAATAATAATAATAATAATAATAATAATAATAATAATAATAATAATAATAATAATAATAATAATAATAATAATAATAATAATAATAATAATAATAATAATAATAATAATAATAATAATAATAATAATAATAATAATATTGTAGTCAAAAATAAACTTGGAGGTGTCTCCACTGATAGCGGTGTTATACTCATTGATTGGTACAACGTTCAACATAAAGTTCCGAGTTCAAATCCTATTCATGCAACACCTTATTCCTTTTCAAAGGAAAGAAAGCGATGGACTTATCTATTCTCATTAAATATTTAGTTTGAACTGTAAATTAATGATCCTATTTAGTGTTTATGATATTTCGATGACTTATTTATCCATGAAAACATACAATTCCAAAAATCAATACACATTTAGCGTATTTTTAGTTTTGAATTGTCAAGTAAAAAACAGCTGCCGTCAAAAATGGCCTGGCAGTTCCGAGTTTTTCTGAAATGTATTATTTACGTGGTGCTTTGAAAAAATGATTACTAAGGCAAGTAAACATGCCTATTTTCCCACCTGGTTAGTTGATTTGTTGACTGTGTTGACTATATGAAACAAAATGTAACTGTGCACAACTCAATAACACTTTGCTTTTCAATACTGTACGCTGTTTAACACAAATTTAGTAGATGTTTTGGCCAGGTGCACAGCGTTAAGGGAAAACCGGACGATTGCGTAGACATTAGTTCAAAATAATGTAAAATAAAGTATTAAATAAACTTAGATTAAATAATAATTACCTCGGATATTCAAATTTTGTTAAACTTTCAAAGCTTAATGAATCCACTAAGACCGATAATGGCGCCTTTTTGTTACATTTGCGTGGCCGACAAATAGGCGCGGTACCGTCAAGAGCACGATCATGAACGGCAGTGTTCATTTGTGACGTCAGTGTGACGTAGAGCTATTACGATATCCTTACCTTGATTAATATTTGAATGACAGTGGCTCGCGATGGTGTCGCGTTTTGAAATTGTCAGGTAATCCTTTCTCTCTCTTAATGGGCTAGATCTGTCCCTTTCTTTTTACCAAATATAATGCTTCTTTCTAGGTTAGGCTTTACAAGAATCAACTTTTAAAGTACTGGATGCCTACCATCCACAATAGGAAAGGTCTTGTTCGTAAAAATTCGTTTCAGTATCAACTTTATAAGTCGATGCTGTACGCCTTTACGGAACTGATGAAGATGGAAAAATTATAAGGCATAGTGATGTAATCGACTCTCGCCATCTAGTTATTCACAAGCTCCAATGGCAAACTCGACCAAATTTACTACAGTTTGGTAAAGGCGTTGATGGAAAATTATGTCACGAATAAATTTAAAAGAAAAGTCAAGCCTTAAGCTTATTTAAATGTTCATGAAAACTGATAGAAGGTTTAGTAATAAAACTGCAATAAGCGTCTCGTTTAATTAGTAAAATCACTTTAATGTCGCGATCACTTCATGCTTGGTCGCTCCCATTTTCAATGCTTATTCTTCTTCCAATGACGTCATTCGTCTTGAGGAAAAGTAGCGCACTGTCAATCTTCGTCAAAAGTATAGCAAGATTTTACAAAAAAATGTGATAGCTAATTTTATAATATTTTTTGCGTGAACATTAGGTAAACTGCAGAAATTTGAATTAGTTTAAGCAGCGCGCGCTTTCGGAAAGCCACGATGAGCTTACGAAAAGTCACGAAGTCTCCCAGTTACGTCATGACTTTCCAGTGAATGTCAGCAACCACCACGCCTGAAAATTTCTATTCAGAGGTAGTTTATTTTAAATTTATGCTTTATAGACAGTTTTTTGCAAATTTCTTTGTTACTTTTTTCCAAGTTTAAGTGATGACTGTAAAATGAACTTAACATGCTAAGTGAGTTGTTCTTTCCTTTAAATAGTCGCTTGAAAAGGGGTTTGTTTCGTGTACTCGAGTGAAATAATAACGTGCTGTTAACTGGTTACAGAAGCCACGCTTCAACTTCAACTTTTTTGCTTGCCCTTTCAGATTATATGACAAATGAAGAAGAATGAATCAAACATCAAAGCCACTTTCCAATTTCCTCCTATAAATTATCAACGTACATTTTCGGTTTTGTCAGTGCAACGGGGTAAACATATTTCATACGTCTGCGGTTCGTCGACTGAAATGTAATTGCCAAGATCGTGTTAGTTTTTAATTTAGTCAGCAAATTTTCAGCTGAACTCTTAGCTAATTCGAGACAGAGTAAAATGGAGCAAAGAGAGAGAGGGCGTGGCAGGGTTCCTTTCTAGCGCTGCAGTCGAAATGTGGACAAGAGAGTGTGAAACCTAGAAAATAGTTATTACTCATTGTCCATGTCTAAATGGGTTGTTTAGAACGAAAGAATGGCTAGATCATAAGAACTGTAAACCGTATTCCATTGCCAGTGCAGAACAGAACAGAACAGAACAGAACAGAACAGAACAGAACAGAACAGAGCAGAACAGAACAGAACAGAACAGAACAGAACAGAACAGAACAGAACAGAACAGAACAGAACAGAACAGAACAGAACAGAACAGAACAGAACAGAACAGAACAGAACAGAACAGAACAGAGCAGAACAGAACAGAACAGAACAGAACAGAACAGAACAGAACAGAACAGAACAGAACAGAACAGAACAGAACAGAACAGAACAGAACAGAACAGAACAGAACAGAACAGAACAGAACAGAACAGAATAGAACAGAACAGAACAGAACAGAACAGAACAGAACAGAACAGAACAGGGCAGGGCAGAGCAGGGCAGGGCAGGGCAGGACAGAGCAGAGCAGGGCAGACCGGGGCAGCGCAGGGCAGGGCAGGGCAGACCGGGGCAGGGCAGGGCAGGACAGGGCAGAGGAGAGCAGGGCAGACTGGGGCTGTGCAGGGCAGGGCAGAGCAGGGCAGTGCAGGGCAGGGCAGGGCAGAGCAGAGTAGCACAGCACAGCACAGCACAGCACAGCACAGCACAGAACAGAACAGAACAGAACAGAACAGAACAGAACAGAACAGAACAGAACAGAACAGAACAGAACAGAACAGAACAGAACAGAACAGCACAGAACAGAACAGAACAGAACAGAAAAGAACAGAACAGTAAAGTAAAGAAAAGAAAAAAGGAAAAGAAAAGAATAGAAAAGAAAAAAGGAAAAGAAAAGAAAAAAATGGAAAGGAAAAGAAAAGAAAAGAAAAGAAAAGAAAAGAAAGCAAAGCAAGAAAAAGCAAAACGAACTAAAACAAAAGAAAGGAAAATACTTTATAGTTATAAAAGTTTGTATAGCCATCTGTGATTTTCCAAATCAATTATTGTGTTCAAAAGACTAACTGACAATAACATAACATTTTGCCTTGAAGCATTCTGCTTGTCTTTGATATCGTTGGCTCTGATATATAATACAGCATGAATTTGCATAAACCTTTGATCACTTATGCATTGTAAGACAACCAGTTTAGTTAACCGAAATATTGAGAGATTTCTGTCATGTATTCATGAATGAACATTATACTAATTTGAGCAAACTTCGTGGCAATCTAAATGTATGAAGCTTATCGTGAAAAGTCTGAACTGTAGTTTTTGTGAGTTTAGGTGCAGAAAGACGGGGCTCATATCAATAATTTCTAATCATCAAAATAATATTTAGGTTTATTTGGCAAAAACCACTATAAAGTTACAGGCTGTTGAAGTGACCACATGTTAACAGTTGAATTTTATTGAAGCAAAGCAGGACGATTTTTCTTATCATACCCCATTTTCAAGTTCGATAAAAGTTTACATTTTAACACGATTAATACTGCAAAAGCGTTTCTAATAATTATATAATAGATTAAAAATTTAATTAACGGTGGGCGTGCCCAACTATTGATGACATCACAAACTAACATAATTTCCAACAACAAAAATATTCCACGAGCGTGTTGCACGTGTTTGTGAAAATGAAAATTGAAGTACAGTGCTGCTGTAAGAGATTAAGTGTGTTGGACTAAAACTAGGCAAGTTTTAAGATAAAAAATTCAAATTTGAAATTTACCGCTGTGCTCACGCATGAGCTGTCGAACGTGTGTAGTTCGTTGCAAACGAAGGCTCTGAACTGAGAGGTACAGCACCTGTTTTTCATCCAATTCGTTTGCGAAATATAGTCGCTAGTGCCCGTCTAACTAACGAATGGCGAAATGCATGTAACAGCGAAGAACTAGTAGCTCGAAAACGAAATCACTTTTGTCCGGTAATAATTTTTTCACGTAAATAATTTTTGAAAAAATAGCATGTTTCCTTTCAATATTTTAAAGAGTAGATTGTTTTGACCTGCGGTTTAAGATTGGGTCCGGTTTTGCAAAGGGATTGCAGACCCATTTACGGCTCTGACAACATACATGTTGACAAGGTTAGTATAGTATGGTATGGTATGGCATGGTATGGTATGGTGTGGTGTGGTGTGGTGTGGTGTGGTGTGGTGTGGTGTGGTGTGGTGTGGTATGGTATGGTATGGTATGGTATGGTATGGTATGGTATGGTATGGTATAGTATGGTATAGTATAGTATAGTATGGTATAGTATAGTATAGTATAGTATAGTATAGTATAGTATAGTATAGTATAGTATAGTATAGTATAGTATAGTATAGTATAGTATAGTATAGTATAGTATGGTATAGTATAGTATAGTATAGTATAGTATAGTATAGTATGGTATGGTATGGTATGGTATAGTATAGTATAGTGTGGTACTGTATGGTACAGTATGATACAGTACGGTACAGTACGGTACAGTACGGTACAGTACGGTACAGTACGGTACAGTACGGTACAGTACGGTACAGTACGGTACAGTACGGTACAGTACAGTACAGTACAGTACAGTACAGTACAGTACAGCACAGCACAGCACAGTACAGTACAGTACAGTACAGTACAGTACAGTACAGTACAGTACAGTACAGTACAGTACAGTACAGTACAGTACAGTACAGTACAGTACAGTACAGTACAGTACAGTACAGTACAGTACAGTACAGTACAGTACAGTACAGTACAGTAAAGTAAAGTAAAGTACAGTACAGTACAGTACAGTATAGTATAGTATAACATAGTATAACATAACATAGTATAACATAGCATAGCACAGCACAGCACAGCACAGCACAGTACAGTATAGCACAACATAGTATATAATGTAATAGCTCTGTTTTGTATTTTTATAGTTTGATGTTGTTTTGTTGTATGTACAGTATGTTATTGTAGTATAACGTATATGTCAATAATAAATATGGCATAGCACAGTATAGTATAGTGTCACTTTTCATTTGACAACAATTTAAAACACAAAAGTATGCACAGTTACAGTAAAATAAAAGCCACTCTATCCACACAGTTATGAGACACCTTAAAATCATTGAAAACAATTATTTTACATATAAATTAAAACAGTCATTAAACAAACATTGAACATATCATTACACTAGTTAAAAGATGATCTTCTTTCCACCACTAGGTAGCAGGTTTTGGCACATTCTTTTAAACAAATATGGCCTGACAGTATCTGACATAATTTATCATTATCGCTGAACTCATTAAAATTATTGATTGTTGCGCTTGGACACTGAAATAACAAAATTAGAATAACGTCATAAAGGGGGTCAATGCAATAGAACATGTTTTTCAGACTCGACCGATAACTGATCACAAAAATGACACAATCTTTCATCTTCTGCGATATTAGTGAACCTTCAAATTTCTAACATAATGGGAACAACCCACATCTAAATTTAACTGATGCACTTCTGTGGATTTCGAGCAATGTACTTGATACATATAATCCAGTGTTACAGTCCTTTTTAAAAAGTCCATACGATCTCAGCTTATTACATAACAGTTATGTATTAGGCTACGTCACAGAAGTCTTGGACAGTTTTATAACATTTGCTGTGAGTACATTACCGTAGACATTTTAAAGAAACACAAGAAAGTTCCAATTTATGTACCTATTAATAATTCACTGCTTTTATACACTATCCTGAGAGGGTTTTAAAAATTTACACGTTGCCATTAAGCCGTGGTAATAAATCCTCCACCGCTAAAGCAATATGCTAAATTTCCCACCCGGGGGATGATGCGCCTTTGTTTTCTTTAGCAAATGGGTCTCAACGATTTATTAATTGGCTAATTATTTGATCGCGTGTTATTAATTCTGATGTTAATTGCATGAAAATTAACAGAAAATTTGCCCAGCCTCTTGTATTTGCGGGCGGGCGAAATTAGCTTCTAATGTCCTTAATGAATTTTCCATTAACTTTGCAGATAAAAATCGATAAAATTTCAGTGTCGCGCTGCATGGTGTCGCTTCGCTTCGAAAACTGGCAACACTATTTTTGCAAAATAAAGCAGAAAATATCTGAACACAAATTATTGCACCTAAATTGTGTTTTGTACCAGTGGCTGCAGGTATTTTGTTGACAAATACCTTTTCTATGATAAAAATGCACTGCAATGATTAGGCCAGTTGTTGTGGGATGAAAGTGCAGTTGCAGTTACATTTTTGAGAAATAACTCTATAAAGAAACACATGCCTTGTAAAACCGCGGATCATTGAACCTAAAAATTTTTATTTTATCTATTTATTTATAATAAATCTATGAACTGAAGTCAAGAGGCTTATATGTCCATTAAAACATCGTAAAATATTTCGACAATGTACAGAAAAAGTAAAATTACTGCTAAAAGTACAAAATACATAGTATATGGTTAGTACAATATAAACACACAAGTAGGTGCAATAAATTAAAAGTGCCGGTAAAAAGATTAAAACTTGATTAGTACGATAAAATTGTATAATTATGGTAAAAAATTTACATCTTACATCATTTATCAAATCACATATTTTCTAGTAAATGTTTTTTTAAAAGTTTCTTAAATTTATTTATATTACCGGCTTGTTTTATTTTACTGGGTAAATTATTCCACATTACAGCACCATTATACATGACAGAATGTTTCATAACGTTTGTTCTGCACTTAGAAATATGCAATTTGTGGTATTGTCGAGTTTGACATGAATACATACTGCTGTTATAACTGAAAAAATGGTGATACATATTAAACGAAAGATTATTAACATGTTTGTACATGAACAAGTTAGTTTGCATATAGACTACCTTGGACATTATCAGTACTTTCAAATTTTTAAAGAGATTGTCGGTACGAGCTCTGTAATACGAGTGTGTCATTAGACGAATGAGCTTTTTTGAACTTTCAATAATCTTTCTAAGGTATCTGCATTCTTATTACCCCATACTATCATTGCAACAATCAAAGTTTCAGTAATCTTTCTAAGCTATCAGTATACATATTACCCCATACTATCATTGCAGTAATCAAAGTTTCAATAATCTTTCTAAGCTATCAGTATACATATTACCCCATACTATACTGCAATAATCAAAGTTTCAATAATCTTTCTAAGGTTTCTGCATACATATTACTCCACACTATACTGCAATAATCAAAGTTTTAATAATCTTTCTAAGGTATCTGCATACGTATTCTTATTACCCCATACTATCACTGCAATAATCAAAGTTTTAATAATCTTTCTAAGCTATCAGTATACATATTACCCCACACTATACTGCAACAATCAAAGTTTTAATAATCTTTCTAAGGTATCTGCATACATATTACCCCATACTATACTGCAATAATCAAAGTTTTAATAATCTTTCTAAGGTATCTGCATACATATTACCCCATACTATACTGCAATAATCAAAGTTTTAATAATCTTTCTAAGCTATCAGTATACGTATTACCCCATATTATCACTGCAATAATCAAAGTTTTAACAATCTTTCTAAGCTATCAGTATACGTATTACCCCATACTATACTGCAATAATCAAAGTTTTAATAATCTTTCTAAGGTATCTGCATACATATTACTCCATACTATCACTGCAATAATCAAAGTTGCAATAATCTTTCTAAGGTATCTGCATACGTATTACCCCATACTATACTGCAATAATCAAAGTTTCAATAATCTTTCTAAGGTATCTGCATACGTATTACCCCATACTATACTGCAATAATCAAAGTAAGGATATGGAAACGTATAATACAGATGTTTATAAGTAGATAAATCTAAATCTAAATATAAATCTAAATTGAGTCGAGTTACTTCAGTTTTTGATTATTGATTATTGATTTGAGTAATTGATTATTCAATCAGTTCGCGTGAGGTTACGCGTTGCGTAATTTTGCTAATGAATGCGATCAATCATGCTGCCCTTTGGCAGTCATCATGTAAATTTTCTTATTTAATTTGGCTTAAAATTAATGAAATTATAATCAGTTTTTCGGAATATCATGAGACCCTGAAAATGAATAAATTCCTGGTCCGTTTTACCTGAATTACTGAAGGATGTTTGAGGTTTTAATGACGTCCTGTCTAAGTTCATAAATTTAAAAAATCTGCTTTACACACCATTTTTTCGTGGCTACGTTTCTTGACTTTTTGCGAATTCACTACGTAAGTGAAATGTTCGCGCATTGTTGACATTGTTAGATAGGTAACGACAGTAGCATTTGCAATGGATATGTGTTTAAAATACTGTAAGGGTTGGCTTTGCGCATTTGCACCATTTGCTATAAAAGAAGTCAACGCGTAGTTTTCTACGTCTCTGTCGTGGTTGTCACGTCCACCATGTGTGCTGCAATTTCCAGTGCCTAGCAGTGGTTATCACGTTGACAGGCACGTCATAGTTTGAGCCTAATTAATAATCTTTTGTCTTTCTTTCTTGTGCACTCCGAAGGCTGAGTGCTCGGTCCCTCGACCCAACAATATTTAGTATCAGGTAAACAATAACTGATACTGATGATACCGCGCTGTGTGCGCTGCTTTTCTTCAGGACGAATGACGTCATTGGAAGAAGGATGGGCTTGAAAATGGGAACGCTCAAGCATGAAGTGATCGCGACTTTAAAGTGATTTTATTAATTACACGAGGAGCTTATTGTAGTTTTATTGCTAAATCCTTCTAAAGTTTTCGCGAACTTTGAAATAAGACTACCTCCTAGAAAGCTTGACCTCTCCTTTAATAACTGTATCTGTTTATTGAGTTTACTGTGTAAACGTATCTACACATATGCAAACCTATTAATATTCCCATTTCATTCAAAGCTCTCACAACCACTCAATATGTTCCCATTACGAGAATATAATTAAATTGATTAAAATTTGAAATTATTTCTTATTAAATCGAGAAATATATCGGTGAAAGGTTAGCCGTTGATTCGGTTTACTCTCCCAGAAGGTGAATTAGAAATAAGAGCTCGAAACGGAAAATTAGTTTAAGGCATTTTACGACAGATTAACACCGAAGCAAATGGATTCTGTAATTAGGTTGTAGAAAATTTGCATTTCCTCGAAAGATTTTAATATAATAATCTCCTTGTATTTTAGTGTAGAAGTCTGTTTAAGGAAAATGGG